>JAGDQP010005621.1:33363-77025 GCA_022664845.1 Lepisma saccharinum
TGCAGTTTACTTATAAACTGCGCGGACACTTTATACCTTCCTAGCATTGAAGGGTAATGCCAGGTTTTATTTTCGCGCTCAAACCACGAATAAAGGCCCTTCCACAGACGGTGTGTTGAGGTGCTGGTCGTAGGGGCTAAAGTGTGGATTATAGCAACCAGGAAAGATAGATTAAAATTTGTGTTGTGGAACTTGGCGTGTAAGGAGGCTGAGGCATTGGGTTTGTTGATAGTGCACAGTTGTTAATACGAAGTTTCAGGACACCACCTGCCTCCGCTACATAAAAGGCATCACAGAACTTGCAGCTTAGGATGTATATAACATTACAGGTGTGGCATGTACTCTCGGGATTTGTGGTGTACCGGCCATTAACAGTATTGATAGTGACTGTGGGAGAAGTGATGAAATTGGAGCAGGTCCTACATCTGGGTCTCTTGCATATATGGGCGCCGGTTTGGTATGGTGGCGAGGAAGGATTCGTACGGACCAAGATGTTTCTAAGATTAGGTGGATGTTGAAAAACTAATCTAGGTTTCGTGGGGAATACTGATCTTGTGTCTGGGTCAGATTGGAGAATGTGGAAATGGAGAGTGTAGGATTTGTTTGAGTTTGGTTATTTTAGGATAGTGCTGGGTGATTAGAGCTGTAAATATGTGAAAACAACTGCAGGAAAGCTGTGAAGAGCATGGAATGTACATAAAACGGAAAGAATTCTAACTGGAGCAAATCGAACCATAGAAAACACCAAAACTGGAAGATAAAAAGTATAACAGGTAACTTCAAGTATTTGCACTGTATTACAAGGGAAGATATGAAATGTGGAAAGGAGAGAAAGGCAAGAATAGCGATGGCGAAACAGACGTTCACCAAGAAGAAAGATCTCTTCTGCTGATTGATGAACAAAGCGTTGAGGAAGAGATTAATTAACTGTTTTGTATGGAGCAGAAACGTGGACTCCACGAAAAAATGAAGAAAAATTGGAAGCTTTTGAAATGTGGACATTGAGAAGAAGGGACAAAATCAGCTGGATACAGAAGATGCGAATCCTGAAGAGAATTAAAAAAGAGAAAGAGAAACTGGTTGCATACAGAATGTATATTGAGGGATGCACTTGAAGCTATGGTTGAGGGAAAAAGAGGAAGAAGACGAATCCAACTCCTTGACAACATTAAGGAAGATAAATCCTATGTTGTGATGAAAAGGAAAGTGCAAGATCGGCATAAATGGAGAGGGTTAGCTTGCCTTGAAGGACCTGCCGCATAACTGATGATGTGTTTCTTAAGTTATTCACGTAGGTATATTTAATCGTACAGTGGACATTCATTGGATAAGCTGGCATTATATTTCTGAGACACCTTTCTCATGATTAAACCACACAACACCTTCTGCCAGTACTATACATTTAAAATGCATTACCTCAAATTCGTTAATTAAAATAGTCAATTTTTAGCAGTTTCTACAAACTATTATACTGTACTATTAACTACTAGGACATCCCTCATGGTGTAGTGTTTTACTAAGAACTTAAATTTTCTGCTATTTAAGTCAATACGACAGCTCCCTTATAATCAAGTTTTCCTTTCGCTGCATGAAAATAGGCGAGTTGCAATAAGTTCATATTTTCGCCACCAGAGACCGGCGTGTGATAGGAATCTCCGAAAACGTGGTCAAAAGCAAAGTTGATGACATGAGCCTAGAGAAGCTAGAGTGGTCAAGTTTTGTAGAGATAGGATCATGAGTCATCACACATAAATCTTACTACATGTCTCGTAAAGTGTGATGTGCACAAGCTGGATTGATAAAGAGGGATAGTTGTAGTTGCGCTTGTAGCGTGACAGGGTAGCGGCGGCTGTACCATTGCAAACAATGACGTGTTCCAAGAAGCGTGTGCTGCTGTAGTATATGTATAGCAGACATACGGGTAGGTGCTCTGATTTGACGCGAAGAGTAGTAGCATTTGAATGGGAACATGATCAGTTTCGCATATAGATACCCATTTGGGCAGTATCAATGTATATGTAAAGCTACGAGTAAAGTCCTACATTATCCCGCTTATCAAACCTTTAGCAAAATGTAACTAAGGCTCTAAATGTTTTGTCTGGAAAAGAACTTCGAAGCACTCTTCTGCATTCATCTCAGGGATTTCAGTTATCTTCTGGGTCCTTGGAGTGAAGTCAGGTGATTTACCATGTACAATACACTAAAACCGAGATAGTGCCCTAAGTTCCATCCAGCGTAGGTGTCGGACGTGCTAGCATACTTTCAAAAATAACTAACGATGCTAAGCGGATTATTAAATAAAAGACTGGGAGGAAAATTATAACTATTTTTATTTAGGTTCATGCAGCAACGAACTCCAGTACTGCACATTGCAGGACCAATAAATTAACATCACATTATGATCTAATATGTAAAACCAGGTATTCGCTTTTACGTACAATGGTAGTACAAATTATAGTGACAAGCTTCAAAAGAGTGTTAATAACAAATAAATGGATAAACAGAATCAAAAAGGACATTAGTAATAACAGAAATATAAAATAAGAATTGTTATCAAAGAGAAATGAAATGATTTTCTTTAAAAATAAAAAAAGTTACTCACTTCACAATCTACCATACTTTTGGTGCTGCCACCTGTTGACCACAAATTCAAACTTTTGCACAATATTCTTTTCATGCAGCTAGATATGGCAAATGTTATACAGAGAGTATTTCAATTATTATTTCAATCATTTTCAAAATATGAATGAATTAATAAATATATAGGAGGTTTCCACAATTTTTGCCCAACGTTGTGAAAGAGATGAAAATATATATTATAATGGTCGGGTGAAAATAAACGAAAATGTAGTATTGAAAAAGTTTGAGCCTAAGTAACGAACAATGTAAAATGACGTATGAAATATCGATTACCAATATGTCGTATCTATGATAAATGAATACAACGTGGAAACGTGTGTCATCAAAGTCAACATACAGTGTGAGAGGATGTGAAGAAACTAGCAGGTCTGTTAACAAAAGGTGCACCATGGCAAAGACGTTGACGATCAAAAGAATTTTTGACATTCTGTATGAGAAAAACAGACAAAAGGCATCAGATATCAAACATCCTATTAACTATATAGGTAGCTTATTCGAGGTGAATATAATGACGTAACTATACAACTTCTTAAAGGCAGAGCGCGTAAAGCAAGCAATATAATTTTTGCTAAATTTGAAAAGTGGATGAGAACCAGAGAACGTTTTCGAAAGAACAATAAACAGTGAACAGAATCGGAAGTAGAATCTAGTAGCTAGGTCATTCCATGTCAAATCATCCAGTGCACGAGCAAAATGTATCTCAAAATTTTTGATATAGCTGAAATGTGATGTGTGACTTCAGCTAATCATATAATGGAAACGTCTGAATTATTATTGCAATATGTTAAGTAGTTTAGAAATAACAGTGGTTTGAAAAAGTGTATGAAAGGTGTATAATGTTCGCTCGATGCAACTGGTTGTACGACTATGCTACAGAAACATCTGCACAGCACCAAAAACGAAAAATGCCAAGACCTCTAAACTTTCCCCAGTGTTTCGGCTTAGCATGAGGCATTCACATATACTGTTATGCAAGGGTATCTCTTGTATTACCTGCAGTAAAAATTCTTGAAGTTAGGCTCACTCTTTCCGTATATAGGTAACTTCAAAAAGACAAAAGTGAAAGAAGGAAATTTATCACTAACATGACATACACATTTTGGGAAAGAGGATGAAAAGTACTACAAGCATAGAAAAAAATGGAGACGTGTTTTACCTCTTTAAAATTAATAAACATTTTGTATATGTATCCAACAAGTGCATAAAGTCTTCACGTTAGCCATAAAGTTCTGACACAGGGTAGTTCACCATTTTTTTAAAAAAAATCAGATTTTGACCACGATTTCGGGAATTCCTACCACTGTGAATTGTAATGAGCGGGAGATTATAAGGTCCCTTTTCAATAGCTTTCGTATCAAGAGACCTAAAACGACCACTTTTTTTGTATCTGCTAAAAACACAGGAACTTAAAATTAAGTTTTAGCTACAGAAAAAGGCATAAAAACAAGTAAAAATACGTTGCACACTACCTTCCAATGCTTTCAGCTAAGGTTTTAGCACGATTTTTCGTTTCTGCCGAAGAATTTTCAGTGCCCATGTAACAAGTGACAAACAGACGACCACAAAGTTCTCGGGGATTTGTTGGCGAATACTCCTTATCACCTACAACTCTCCGCACATCATCCAGAACCTGAGGATCTGAAAAGAAAAAGGCTCTCATAGAATATACGAACACATACATATGGCACAAACACACATTCCCAATTCAATACTTTGTTATCTGAGAACAAGTAGAATTAGACAGATCGGTTTTTCTTTAATCTCTACTTTAAAAAGTTTGCAATACTAAGTTTAAAATAGGAAAAATTCCAACAAGAGCTGGGCTGTCTAATCGTTCTCGGACATTGATGTAACATGCAAAATAAACCCAAACATGCGCTTACCTTCAACATGGTACAACATCCTCGCCACCATCATATCGTCTAATAGAATGACGATTAAAAAAACACGACAAGTTTCGCCAATTGGCTTCCTCAGGTGTAAAAAGGTAGGTTAAAAAGTTGAGGGAATAAAAGGGAAGGCGTCTGCAGATATGGCCTTTGTCAGTTTTCTTTGCAGGTGAAATCGAAAATGGCGGAAACAAGGTAGGTGCAATGTTGCCAAATGGAATGCTGTTGCCAGATACTAAAACAGAAGGACTTCGATGTGTTTGGTTATGTATGGGAAGTTATGTGTATAAATATGTTTATTGTTATTAAAAAAAGGGTTGAAATAAATGAATAAATGTTTTTAAAAATATGATGTTGTTTTATTGTATTTTATTTATTATGTCAAACCACGATTTGTTTAAAATGCCTTGATCTATAATTTAGTGCAGGTTGTTCTTTTGTGAATAAGGTTGCTTTCATAAACCATTCGCTCTTTATGTGAATCTCATTTACACAATATCTTGGCATCGGCTATTTCATGTGTGGTAGATTTTATAGGTGGTGTGAGAGGCCAGATGTGGGATATCTCTAATGTGTTCCGTGACTCTGTGTTAAGTTCTGTTTGGTAATTCCGATGTACTCGTTCTTTCACTGGCAAGTAATCTGGTTATAACGTCAGTAATTTTACTCTTTCCTTACAATTTAAGGTCACCATTATACTTGAACACAATTTGTCCGACGAGCTATACTGTCCAAAAGTTATCCCATCTAAGGAATGAGAAAACGCTCAGCTATCGAGACAGATAAAATGTATATTATTAGGTAGTTCCTTCAGGAAAATTTTTAAGGTCTTAATCATTTCTTCCAATCTTTATTAGGTGGGGGAGCTATGATCAATATAGTAAAAGGTTAGACATCAGAAAGTCATTTGCTATATCGATATTATATCTATGAATTGTTTTGGCAGGCTCTTCTGGGAAAAAAAAATCTTAAATAGGAAATACAAAATTGCAGTTTATCAGACCGAACTAGAAATTGAATTTGCAGTTCGCATGCAATCATTGTTGACCGCTGCGTGGTGACGTCACAGTTCTCCGAGGCTTGAACGCACCTGAGAAAGCTCAACTGTATGACACGAAATATCGTGCAGATTATTTTTAACACGACCAAGTTGAACTGAATATATTTTAAGGCTTTTAGACAACTTTCGCTCAGGCCGTATAGATAATGATGGGATGGATTGGTGGAATGAAGAAAGTGGGAGAAACGGAAAAACCCACGCACACAGTGTCTGTCCACCACAAAGTTCATGATCTGGGATTGAACCGACGACCCTAAGCACTAGAGATGAGCGCTCTACCACTAAGCCACCGTGACGCTTTAACATGTCCTCCATATGTTTAACATGATAATGACACATGGTGTTTAGAAACTGGATTCACGAATACTAACACAAGCGATTCGCCACCATACCAAAGTGCTATCTGTTAGCATTCAGCTCTACTGCGTTCTGAAGGATAAAAAAAAAACAATGATAAAGCGTTGTCTGGCAGTTTGGGACTTTGCGTAATCGGTAGAGCGCCTGATCGCTTGCCAGAAGCCGCGGTTAAATTCCCGCCCAGGTCACACACGTTTTAACGTGTTTTTTTTCCGTCTACAGAAATTTACTTTTTTGAATTACTCCGAACTGAAAACAGCATTGAATACTTAAGACCTATGTCCAGGATGCCATCTTTTTTTTTCACAGCATTTCAGCATTGAAAAGGGGAAAATGAGCTGACAACGATGGTGGATACATTTAGTGATGAGGACCCAGAAACAACACCTAAAGTATCAATGAAAGTGTTCCTATCTCTAGACTTCAACATCTATTAACTCCATCTGTCGATTGCCTTTTTACATTTTAGGGAGAACAAGAACAAAAGAAAGAAGGATCTGAAAAGAATTTACGCACACTAATGGTGTGGAAATAGGGTAGCAATAGTCTGTGATGAGTGCATGTCTAAGTTTAGCAATCTATTTTCTATTTCAAAGTAACAGTGAAACAAATAACAGAGCTTAACTCACCTCCCCTCTCAATGGCACTTACAACCAAAATACACATGGAGTACACTATACACGCCACACTAGAAGAGTCTACTCCGCCACTTAGAGGTAGGAAGTATCCTCCTTGACCAGAACGCCTGAAACAAATTCACAAATTAATTATCGTTAAACTTAGCATCACTGGTATTTCGTGCATGTTAAAAAAAAACTACAAACTATACTAAAATACATGAATCATTCGGAAAATCGACTGACGAAACCATTATTTGAGACAAATATGATTACCATTGACGGTTACACTTTACACCTGTTAAAAGTAATTTCCTCCAGCATTATTTCGTGATCTCTCGTCCTTACCACTCTACAGTGCGTAAGATCTCTCTTGTCTGAAAGCATTTTCACCTTCTATTTCAGAAAAAAAAGAAAAAAAGAAAGAAAAAAGGCTGTACTCTCGCCAAAGTATTCTGGCGAGTTTAACCACGACCTTGGTCGTCACAGTTTGAGGTAATTATTTGAACCTTCCCCAGTAACACTATTTAAAGTGGACACTCAGATCTAGAAGAGATATACATATTTAAAACCAGCATAAAGAAAGTGAGTTTGTGTGTAAAATATTAGGTGCCATTGGCCAATGGTTGGAGAGAGATTGATGAGACAATAGTCAGATTCTTATCTGTGGAGAGTGATATAAAAGTGTTGAAAAACCATTCGATTTAATAATTGCTGAAAGAAATGGAAAGCAAATACACAGTAATGGGTACTGGGTGGAAGGCGCTTCCTTGTGGAGGGTACATACATTCTTCATGGGCGTCATCTTGAAGTCCGCCATATTAAATCTCGAATGACTTTCTTAAATGGGAAGGGGGCCGTGTACTATGTTATTCTGGGCTAGAATTTTACGAGAAATACGTTTCTGAAGTCAGTCTTGCCATGAATGTAATATTGTGAGAGATAAGAGTATGTGACACTATCATAGGGTAATGATACAATAGCCTAGAAACACATATTTCTTCGCGAAATAACTATGGAAGTGAAACCTAAATACATACAAATTATTCATACACTTTTATATCACTCTCCACAGATAAGAATCTGACTATTGTCTCATCAATCTCTCTTCAACCACTGGCCAATGGCACCTAATATTTTACACACAAACTCAACTTTTTATGCTGATTTTAAATATGTATATCTCTTCCAGATCTGAGTGTCTACTTGAAATAGTGTTACTTGTAAGATAGTAGCTGTGGTCGGACCGTGCATGGAAAGGATGATTTCAGAATCAGTCGTTGAGAATACTATAATCTAACGTCTATAGTACACTGAAATACAAGACAGTCATTTATAACGTACCTACACAAACACACAGAATTTCAATTTTTTTGTTATGCTGTGCACTTACCAAAGACAAATTTAATACGTTATCAATAGGTCTCCAATCAATGTAGACTTATTTTGAAAAAAATATTACAATATCATTGGAATATTTCATCACATGGCATTCAGCTTTTTGTAACGGTAAGTGAAAAGGATTAAAATGCGAAAAAAGACAGGGGAAACTTAATACAATAGAAAAAGTGTAAGGTGGGTACTTTTGAGTCGGTCATTTGAGTATAAGTGCAAAGAAGTTACTACCAATCTGTGGTTTGCGCATTACTCAGGGGTTCGCGAACGAAACTATATATTTTGAGAATACTATTAGTACAATAATGAGTCGCGATGGCTCAGACGGTAGCGCGTCTGACTACAAATCGGGCGGCCCGGGTTCAAATCCCGGGCAGGACGCTGGAGACTTTTCTCGCAGTGTTCGCACCATGCCTGGCGCTCTGAGGCGCACTCACAGCCTCCTATCAAATTGAGTGCCAGAGTGTCCTTGGTACTCCTGGGTACCTTGGGAAGGTAAAGATGGTCGAGCGTGGGACTGACCACCCCACCTCACTCTGTACCGTAGGTCGAGAATATGTGGAGCACTACTTCCACACCCCTCATGCCTTTACCTTACCTTTACCTTTATTAGTACAATATCTATTGACAAGATCTACATTGATAGGTTTTCAGATTTTCTTCAGTAATTCATTTCCTGTTTTTTTTTTTTTTTTAATTAATTTATTTTTTTATTGTTGGGATCTCGCAATTTTAGATTATTTCTTTTGTTAGTATGTATGAAAAGTTAGACAGAACAATCAGCTCTTACTTAACTACAGTAAGTATTGTATGATAAAACAAAATTAGTTATAGAAGCTGTCACAGACTATGGTTTACACCATATCTTTGCCACAATAAATTAAGCTGTTTAGATACTAAACCAAATCATTAAATTAAACAGCTTACTAAGTAAGGGTCAGTTCTACAATCGACCGCTCAACTTCTAGTCAGCGCTAACTTGACGCCAACTCTCATTTTACGTACTCTCATTGGCCAAAACCAGACTTGGCCTCAACTTAGCGCTGACTAGAAGTTTAGCGGTCGATTGTAGAACTGACCCTAAGCATCCATGATCATCTCAAAGAGAATTTTCCAAGGTCTGTCTCTCTCATAAACATGAATGAATACTATATCAATCATGTCAGAAATCCCCTCAAGGAGTGACGCTAGGAATGTTTTAGCCTTGTGAGCTGATCGCATGCACGATAATCTAACAATACGTGATGAATAGTTAAAAGAGCACTGCACTCGTTGTAATTTGGCGGATCCAACCGTTGTAAGAGACGCCGTGTGTCAGGCGAACGTTCCATGCGTACGCGAGATGAAAGTACTTCTTCACACCTACTGGCGTAACAGAAACCTTGACCTTGTGCAATTTATTCACAGCAGCGTTATCCCACTGTCCCCGCCATTCGTTACGAGTAACCTATTTATATTTGCATGTTCTGGAATTTGTACAAACAAGAACTGATTGTATGAATGTGTGCTGCGTGTTTTATTTCACCACGTGCTGTGAAATCATTGAATAATCATTGGCTTCAGGGTTCTGTGATTTGGGAAACACTGAGAACCAATGATATAAAGAACTCTAGTTCTTTATTCTAATTAAAATCGCTGGTGTTGCGGGATGGTGTTTTAATGTAAATGCCAAATTGCTTTTATTGAATCTGAATTAATTTTAAGGCCTTTAGGCAACTACGGCTCAGGCCGTATGGATAATGATGGGACGAATTGGTGGAATTAAGAAAGTGGGAGGAAACGGGATCACCGCGAGAGAACCCACACAAACGGTGTTTGTCTACCACAAAGCCCACATGGAATGAGCAGGGATCGATCCTACGATCTGTAGCACCAGAGGTGAGCGCTCTACCGACTGAGCCACCCCGGCCCCGCGAATTGGTTTTATGTTTCAATAAAAGTGTCTTAAGTTAAAAAAAGACATTTAATTTAAATCACCCCTATCCGTATTGAATAGAAATTATTTATGTCCTGTAGGCAACTCAGGCTCAGACTAAGGTAAAGTTGGGGAGAGGATGTTGGAAAGTAGTCGCCCAGGGCCTAGTTTGAAGGTACCATCCCGGTATTTGCCTGAGGATGACCTCTGTGAAAGACTGTTAGGACGGGTGGACGCTAGGATCGTTCCCAGAACCTTCCGATCGCTAAGACAACGCTCCACCAACTGGCTAACCACCGCTCGATATTCCCATCCGTATTTGAGTTCTTTTTCTTAATGCTATAATAGCTCTTTTGACAGTTCCAATTATGTGCACATGATGTGACCAAGTTACATTATGGTTAATCTTATGTATGCGTTTCGATAAGTCATATAGGGGTTTTCATAAACCACTTCCCATAACACTAGTAATTTTAGTTAGAAATAAAAAAAAACTTCCTAATTAACGTATCACTCACACTGTTAGATTACGCAGTTATACACAGATGGTTGCTACAACATAATAAGCGACCTTTACACCTGTCACCTTTACCTAAGTTTATACAGTTATTTTGTGTTCTTTCACGCTGTTAAACAGCTTTCTACGTGACTTTATTCCTTGAAGAAGCCCTGAACGCTAAGAATAAGAACGTTCCAACCGTTCAGTACGTGTTTATTTTCTCTTTAAAAGCAAATATTGATTAAACACCTGTTAAGTTTGTGAATAACTTAAAAGTATATTGCCTCCAGACGAGAACTAATATAATGAAGTTACCTGAGATAATCCCACAACCAACATGCAGGGCCAAGTGCTATTTCTTCTTCAGGAGTATGATACACTACTTCCATAGGCTCGTGAGTCGGAAAAGAAAAATCATTTTCTAATGATAAGGAGAAGTCCACTTGTATGCGAGGATAGGAAGGACTAGATGAAGCCACAACATTCCTAGAGCGGATTAGATTCCGATATGATCTGATGTCTTCCAAGTCTATGGTTGCTGTAGTTACTTCCTGTAAAGGAAAAATAAATAAATAGAAAGTTTGAAATTACTAATTAACGCTTAATTTTTAGCTTTATAATTAACACTAATGACTCACACGAGTTAACCAAAAATAGACTGACAGGTATGAAACAAAAAAAAAACAAAAACAACGAAGTTATCTGTTTTAATTTGGCAATTTATCTATGACCTGACATTTCCAACACGTAATAAAGAGCAGTGTTCCCCGAAGGAAACGTTCACTGCCGTCTAAGCAAGGAGCACCAAACAAGAAGCCCATCATCAATAGAGAACGGAAAAGTCATTTGCACAAAGTAAATGCCTCATACCAGGACAAAAAACCTGTTAACACAGACCGAGGATGTCTACATAAAGCGTGATCACTTTTTTTTTTTTTTTTTTTTTTTTTTTTTTAAGAAAACATACTCACCCAGTCCTGATCCCATCCCTAAAGCTCCCCTCCACCCATTGTCATAGTTAGGTTAACCACACAGTACCATATACTCATGAAACTTTTCCTTCACACCTGTTAACACTGATTCACAAGATACTTTAAAGTTATATCAATTTAATTCGCAGACGCAGTACTTCACCTCTGGTAATTTACGAGGTCAATTTTAATCCCTTCACTAATCACGTATCTGGCTCCACTGCTTCACCTTTATAGATGTCCAAGACACATTAATTATTAGTGTTTTTTCTCTTCCTTTTATTCTTCGTACAACAAACATCTACGAGTTTCTATTTTTTTTATTTGATCTTTTTTTACTCCTGTGATCGTGAGAGCAGTATTAGCTCTCGAAACGTTAGAAATGGGAGATAATTTCATCATTTGAAGACTTTTATCAACGCCGGTAAGTACCAAATAGCATTCGTTTAGTCTTCAGCGCACCATGACTTTCTTTATAAATATTCCAATTAAACTTTTACAAATTTTAATGATTACCTAATAAATATCTGCTCAACTAACTGTTAAATTACTAAATTAATGATGGTAATTTTTCGTACTCTCATAATACAAAGCACTGGCACACAAATGATCATCATCGGAGACTGCAAATAGGTTTACCTCAGAGTAAGTCAAAATGATTCATGAGAGGCTCGTGTCAAATATTGAATTGGTGTCTAAACGCAGAACTCTTATATTATTTCCAGAACATGATTGTCTTTTATGAACATTTATATTCTATTTTAAACATAATGCACAAGACGTTTCTGAAATACCTTGAGATCCGTTTTCGACTGTTAAATATTATGAACACAAAAGCACACGTTGTTTGTTTTATATAATAAAAGGATTACTTAACAAAACAACTTTTAAACGCACCTAATAACAAAATTACAACTATTATGACGCGCCTTAAAGTATTTGTTTTTTATTGTCTTCTTTAAGTAGTTGCTCCATTATGAACTGACTGAGTCATTAGAAACGGCTTTTGCCCCCTCTTAAGGCCGTCGTAGAGATATAATATAAGTTTGTGTGCAGTCTTTTTGTGAGATTAGATTGCATGTGAAGTTTAATAAATATGTATCTGTATGTGGAAAGATATGTGTATTACTTCTTAACCGCAACACCTGAGTCCAACCATAACACCACTCACTATTATTATTAAATTACTTCATTGTCATTGTTGCTAAACGCCAAAAAACTTGTAAAAGAAGGTACTAGCCTCAGTAGCTGCGGCAATGTTCGAAGAATTATAGTTGAATCTCCGCCATGTGTAGATAAAAATGTATCTAGGTAATATTTACAACGAATTCCGGTTCGAGTATAACAATTAATCAAAATATTGTATGTATAGGTACGTTAAAATTCGAAACAGGGTAACCCAGAATAAACAAGTATAAACATAAATTTGAATGTTATTTATGGTCTTTAGGCATCTAAGGTTCAGGCCGGGATAGGAGAGGGGAAAGAATGTTGGAAAGTGTCTGCCAGGGCCTATATTGAAGGTGCCATCCCGGCATTTACCTGGTGGGACTGAGGAAAACCCCTGGAAAAACCTGTCCAACATAGTCGGCCGCAAGGATCGAACCAACGACCTCCCGAATACTACAATACTACGATAACGCTCTACCACTGAGCTACGCAGCTCGATATAAACATAAGTCTTCTGTGCTTGCTTGCACATACAATATTTTGGATAATTCTTGTCCTTTATAACTCTTATACTCGAACAGGAATTACATCTCTATGACAGCCTTTGACGGAACGGAAATCCTTTCATATTTATATTAAAGCAACTACTTAAGAAAACGACACTAAAAACCTTACTTTAAGATGATAAACTTTATTTTTATATGGGTCAGTCTAGTAACTTTGGACTTCGCCCCGTCACGATTCGCCTTTACCACACCCATGCCGGCACTCGAACCCGGGACCTTCGAGCCGATGGCCTACCGCCCCAGACCGCTCGGCCGGCTTTACTTTAAGATGAGTCATAATAGTTGTAATTTTAGATTTTGAGATAAGATAAGATAAAATGAAATTTAAGGCGGAAACAGCACTATGGCTTACGTCCGATTTTGGATTTTGATTAAATGTTGTAAACAAATGTCAAAGCATTTCCAAAACGTCTTGTGAATCACGTTTAAATGTATTTTTTATTTATTTATGAGCTGAGCTGGTAGCTATGACCTAATTCCGTCACATCTGAGGGATGATCACATCCCCTGGCAATCACTCTTCTGAGAAAACGATGGGAAAAGTAGCGGCCAGGACCTTACTTGAGGTAACATCCCGGCATTAGCCTAGTGAAAATAAGGAAAACCTTACTCAGCAGGCCGCCAATGGGGATGAAATCCGCGTGCCTCGCTATAGCCGATCCACGATGGTAATAAATAGTATTCATGATAGTTACAATATCTTCATAACTCTAATTTTGTATTAATCGTTGTTTCCAATATAACTACCATAGTTTACTCACCACCTCTTCCAGAGCATACTGTTTGCCACGATTCACTATTTCCCCATTCATCGCTATACTTGAGCAGCCGTTGAAATACACTCGTTGACCATCACAACCTCGTAGGTTACTGAACATGTAACATCCTCCAGCTTTAGCAGACGCTGATTCAACAAGATCGAAAGAAACATAAGCTTTCCGAAGCTCCATGTACGATCCTGAACTGTTCACAATGATTTCAACGCCATCCAGACTCATGGCTATATGTGTGCTAGAAAAGAAACACAATGTATGATATTAATAAAAGGTTACAACATACAAATCCACGGTTGAAGGAGATAACTTCAAAATCCTAGTAATTTTACGAAAACTATGAGGGCGATTCAAAGGAAAAGCTTAAAAATGTTTCATTTCTTTCCTACATGAATTCTAGACAGTTGATGTGTGTTGTCTACATCAACTATTGCAGTAATAATTTGTGTATTTATTATTTAGCTGAACTCCATGTGTGACGTCATAAGTACAGCTAAATATGGCGACTCCATTAATAATAACATGCATTGGAGAACAATACTGTTTGATATAGAATTGATCCCCTTCCTCATCAGTACAGTTCTATGTAGTCTAAACATGTTCCTGATACACAGTAACACTGCATCTTCATTTTTCAATAGATTTCAAATCGTTTCCACTCATTTAATACTCCAAGTGTTCATGAAAATGGTCAATTTTCTCTGGTGCACGACTCTAATGCAGTCGCCATTTTTAATTATACTTACGACGTCACACATGAAGTTTTGCACACAAAAAATAAATTTACAAATTATCTGGTGTAGTAAAAAGTAATAAATTATTTTGCCAATAGATGGCTTCAGTGATCTGTATCTCGCGTTGTATAAGTCCGATCGGGTTCAACGAGATGGCGTTCAAACGATGAGATTGCGTACTACAAACACTGTTCAGATAGTTGTGATGAGTTGACTCAGTGTTGTGTGAGCGCGCGTCAAAATGGACACTAGCAAAGAGAAAATACGCTATATTTTACAGTTTTTCTTCGATAAAGGCGAAAACGCAAGCCAGGCGGATGCAAATGTGAATAGTGTTTATGGTCCTGATACTGTAACAGCCAATCACGCGCAATTTTGGTTTCGTCGATTCCGTTCCTGTAATTTTGACGTCAAAGATGTACCACGCACTGGAAGGCCACGTGTCGAAAATGTCGATAAAATCATGGACATTGTCGCGTCCGACCGTCATGTAAGCAGTTTCGATTACCCAAGAGCTAAACATTGCACAAAAAACCGTGTGGAACCATTTGCATAAGGCTGGATACAAAAAGAAGCTTGATGTATGGGTGCCACACGAGTTAACGCAAAAAAACCTCATGGACCGAATTTCCATCTGCGAATCGCTGCTGAATCGCAACAAAAGCGACCCATTTCTGAAGCGGTTGGTGACTGGTGATGAAAAGTGGATCACTTACGACAACGTCACGCGAAAACGGTCGTGGTCGAAGCGCGGTGCGCCGGCACAAACGGTGCCCAAGCCAGGAAGGTTTTGCTGTGAGTTTGGTGGGATTGGCAGGGAATTATCTACTATGAGCTGCTCCCCTATGGCCAAACCCTTAACTCGGAACTATACTGTCAACAATTGGACCGTCTGAAGGCAGCAATCGCCCAGCTTTGGCCAATAGGAGAGGCATTGTGTTCCACCAGGACAACGCCAGGCCACACACATCGATAGTGACTCGCCAGAAGCTCCGGGAGCTTGGTTGGGAGGTTCTTATGCATCCACCTTATAGTCCGGACCTGGCACCGAGTGATTACCATCTGTTCCTGTCCATGGCGAACATGTTTGCTGGTGAAAAATTCGCGTCAAGAGAGGCTTGTGAACATCGACTGTCTCAATTTTTTGCCAATAGGGACAAGGGCTTCTATGAGAGAGGTATCATGATATTACCTTCCAAATGGCAACACGTTATCGAACAAAACGGCGCATATGTGACCTAAATCGGATCATTCTAATTATGGTAAGTCAAGCCTTCAATGTCACGCAAAAATAATGGATTACTTTTTACTACACCAGATACTTACGACGTCACACATGAAGTTTTGCACAAAAAATAAATTTACAAATTATTACTACCAGAGTTGATGTGCAGCATATCTAAACTTACATTTACCTTCAATTTGAATTGTATTTATGGCCTTTAGGTATCTCAGGCTCCGGTCGAGATAGGTGAGGGAAAAGGATGCGAGAAGGTACCGGCCAGGGCCTAAGTTGTAGGTGCCATCCCGGAACGTGCCTTGTGTGACTGAGGAAAAACCTCATCAGGATGGTCGACCGCTGGGATTCAACTCACGACCTCCCGAATGCTATGCCAACGCTCTAACGCTGAGCAACGGCGGCTCGGTACATCTACCCTGAGTTTGTGTAAATAATTTTAAGATTTTCATTTGAATGACCCTCGCAATTTAAAACCTTACGCATTTTTTAAACAACTTTTAGCAAAATTTGATGTTGTTATAACTTTATTATGATAACATTTATTAGCACTTTAAGAAAATGATGATATTTTTTTAGTAATTTAGAAGCATTATAATTACTAAAACAATATTTATAAGAAAAAAAAACAACACATTTTTACATATCTGTACGTCGGAGGTAAACTACACTATGTCACTTTTCGCAAACCTTGAACTCAGTTCATAGATTTGTTGATTTGAGCATGCGACATTTTGCACATTTTTTTGTGACACAAGTGTTATCAATTGCCAAATTCTTCTACGAAACAAAGAATGGCATAATTGTAAATTCCTCCAGGTGGTGGTGGTGGTGGTTACTTTGAATAGTCTAAGCAAGCTATTGCCCGATTGATTGGAAGCGTTTCTTGGGTTAACGAAAAAAATCAAACATCCCGATTACTTTTGATTCTCCCTTGGAGCGTTTAACACCGTGATTCATACAAGTTAACTTTCTTCTAACCTTTGAACATTCCACAGTTCCTCACAGATTTCAAACCCTATGCACGTGTCCCTTGTTGACAACACAGCATCACCGATTGGAACAGTGCTTTGTCCTGTGATTGCCGAGATCAGTCTTGGAAGATAAAAATCTTCTACTTGACGCACCTAAGGAAAAAAAAAATGGAAAATAGGAAATTAAAATATAATGAGTTTCCGTACAAGAGAAAAAACAGAACAGTTGAATGAAATTATAAGATCCTTTCTATATGATCAGAGTTAACAACACTATTTCAAGTGGAGACTCACATTTATCACACTAGCTGATTTGCCCACCCGTCGGTGCGGGCTGAATAAAATATGTTGGCAACAGTCATCAGGACTATAACCAATACTCGCTGCCCTGTGGCGAGAACTGCGCCCCTTCTATCGTAACCAGACTTTCCGAGGGAATGCGCCCCCCCATGGCGCAGATCTGCCCCCATAGGGAAGCTTAGCCCCATTTATTGTAACTGGTGATGGTACACCTTCATACCAAATTTCGTTTCTCTAGTTCCAGTAGTTTGGAAAAGGCGTTTCTGGGCGGCCATTTTGGATTAAGACGACGATTTCTTTCATGTTTTCTTACATTATCCGACGGTAGTACACCTTCACACCAAATTTCATTTCTCTAGCTCCAACATTGTGGAAAATGGCTTTTGGGCGGCCATTCTGAATCCAAGATGGCGACTGATATAATAACTTCCCACACGGGTCCATTATTTGATCATATGCGAAAAATCATTCCAATCGGTAAAGCCGTTTTGGCGTGATGAAAACATCAACATAGGGACATTCATTTATATACTTTTTTGAGATCAGTATACAAAACTGAGTTCATAAGTCGAATAGTACGTGCAATCGTCTACTGGTGTGAGAGAAATTGATGGCACAAGTTTTGGGCACAATTGCGTGAGTTAGGTCACTTATAAATAGCTGGTGCTAGGTTTCATGCATGGTTGTTTACTATAGTGATAAGGTAGTCAAGTGATGCTGATGCACGTTGTTATACTCTTAGTCACCAGATGGCGACACTAACAACGCGTACAAGCGGATAGAATCCGTAGAATGCTACACGAATACTGGGTGTAAATTTATTCAGCGGGCATGTAGTCTGACAAATCACCATGATAATGATAAACAGAGAGAAAATGAAACAGAGGCGTTTGACACACCAGCTACACCTAATAACACTATTATAGGAATCTTCCTGGTCAATGGATATTTTCCAAGTATCTCTAGCCTGGTGTATGCTGTAATAAGTACTTTCATCAAACCGGTCAGAATCACCACCGGAGCCTGCCATCTTCCAAGCATATCGATGGGAAACTGTAAAACTTGGGAGCCTAACTAGTTATGTACCAAAGACAGGCGATTTATAACAGTGTTCATCGTCGTCAGCATTCTATTGAAATGGAAGTCCAATAGTTGTAAGTGTAACATATAGTACCTGCAGGAATTTTACGAATAATTATCCGATGAGTGACCATGATGGTACTACAAGTCACTTACTTACAGCACTTACTAATTATTCCAAGTGCCTTATGGCACGCAATTGTGTCCAAAACTCACCCCCCCCCCCAAAAAAAAAAACACTGGACAATTGCAACCACTATTCGACTCATGAACTCAGTTTTAGGTCCCGCGATAGAAAAGCTATAGCGAAAGGGACCTTTCATTCCTGCTCATGGTGTCCGTTCGTCCGTGTATAGAAATTAAATCTCAGGAACTACAGGGTGTAAAGAGAGATGCTTGAGGTATTGTTGGAACGGTCTTGGTTTAGACTAGCTCAGAGACCCTGGAACCATCGTGATTGGTGCAGTGGTTCAATGTTGCCAGCCTATTTTCTAAAAAATTAATTGTTCAAATTACTTCCATTCAGTCTAGCTGCGATAAACTTGATATAAACATTATTCGACACAATAATAAAACACTGAGAGGGCATACGTTACCAAGCATCCCACTTACCAGTGTTGCCAGCCTATTTTCTACGAAATTATCTCTTTTATTTTAAATTGCTTCCATTATCTTAGTCATAGCAACACAAAATTTGGCATACACATTGTCTGACAAAACAGGAACATACTGCAGATGTTCCCGCTCTTCTAAGAACCCCGTTGTCAGTGCTGCCAGCCCATGCCAAAAATATATCTCATGAACCATGAGGTGTCGTTCGCTAGACTAGCTCAGAGTCGCTGAACCAGTCTTGATCAGTGTAGTATTTCAGTGTTGCCAGCACATTTTCTTTAAAAAAATAATAATAAATTATTCAAATTGCTTCCATTCAGTTAGATCTAGCTGCGCCAAACTTGGCATAAACATTACTCGACACAAGTACTGTGGATTTTCCCGAACCTAAGCACTGCAGTTGCCAGTTTATTTTACAAATATGAATGCTTTCGTGCCTGAAATGCTATCAAGGGGCCGGAGCCTTTGCGATTGTTGGTAGAACCGCAGCTCTAACTTGTATACTGATTTCAATAATGTATACATCATCTAGGTTTGAGTGTCGATTTGAAATAGTGCTAGCTGTAGGATATAATTACTGTTCAGCCCTTGTATCCATTTCTTCGTCGATTGAAATCTTTACAATTTACTTGCTAGAGGACAGGAATCGCACAAAGTCACAAGGGTCCAGAAACTTAGGGGATTTTAGATTTGAAAATTGGATTCCCATCAATATTTTCCGGGTATCTGTATTATTCTGACTAGTGCAAGCGATCAATGAAAGCAAGTTATATAATATAACCATTACACTTAAACAAGAAATACCAATGGAAAAACTTTGTGAAATGTGTTCAAATACAGAAGGTTGATCCGTCTATGTGTCCGATTCTGACGTCTCACCTACCTTATGAAAAACCACGGGACCACCATCGGCTGCCTTCGATGTGAGCACCATGTCTCCTGGCAATAGCCCTGCACCGTAACTTCCATTGTAGGAGGCTCCGTTGAAGTACAGGAAGGGGAATCTTGAGCCACTCCTCCTGGCAGGCTTTCCAGAGGCCACGGACAGTGGTGACACGACGAGATGCAAGTGCTCTTTTCAATTGGCCAAACCCGCAAAAATCCATGGGACTCGCATCAGGTAACTTCACTTGTATGTCCTGGAAGGGAATAGCTAAGATGCCGGTGTCTGTCGCCTTTGTTGCAGAAATCGCTGGGTAGAACGCGACGTATGTGATGAGGCCTTATCAATACGCACACGGACTTGATTTACTGCATTTCCATACAAACGGGGCAGATCTTCTGTATAAATTGGTGTGAGAATATGTTGCTGATAAAATGCGGAATTGATCTTGCAGTTGTTAGGCACTCGGCGAATCGTTAACTTGTCTTCATAGCAGTATCCCGCGACAACCATAAAGCCCTTCGAGAA
The DNA here is from genome assembly GCA_022664845.1 of Lepisma saccharinum. Classification (NCBI taxonomy): domain Eukaryota; kingdom Metazoa; phylum Arthropoda; class Insecta; order Zygentoma; family Lepismatidae; genus Lepisma; species Lepisma saccharinum. Next base: position 53,564 of record JAGDQP010005621.1, read on the forward strand.
ACTTGCTTTGCACTGGCGGATAAAGTCAGGACGGGTTTTTGCATCGCTGGGGGTGTACGTTACGGCTCGAATTTTGCCACAATCGGCTAAATAAATCCATGCTTCATCGTGTGTGGCTACAAACTTCCACTTGTCCCCGGATAGATGGCGTTCATAGAGGCGCCTGCAACGGGTTTTTCTGTCCCTCCGATGAGCCGCAGTAACGACATGTCCACGACGTTTAAACACCACCCGGAGATTTAATTTGTTACGGGGGTGGCGGTTCACAGTCGATTATGCCACGTGCACTCGTCTGACCATCACACGTTGAAGAGGAGGGTTTTCCTATAAGGCCATTCGCCGCAACTTCCGAGCTACAGGTGGCGTCACCGCAGTACACGGTCGCTTTCTACTCCCCTTCGTGGGTGAAGGAAGTGCTGGAACGTCGTTGTGTTTATGTTGGTTTATTATGTTCTTGATGGTTGTTGTTCCCAATGCACAGCCATTTTTCCTGCACTGTTTCTGAATCTGTGTCACGGTAAACTTGGCAGGGAAAAGTGCTACCACGTAGCCTTCCCAAAATCGGTTCACCTTGGGTGCCATGATTCACACAACACACACACGCGACCTTGGCGTGATACTGGAAATCTTTGGCTTCCTGTTACTGTTTGAATCATTCAGATTGTTCGATTGTATGAGCAAGTGGTGCAGGTTTCAAATCGGACACATATAGACGGATCGACCTTCTGTATAAGCACAAAATTAACTACGAATGTCTTTAAAACAATTCGTATTTGTATGACTAAGTCCATATATTTCTCACATGAGAATTATCGTTTATGCAAAATTGATCTTAAAAAATTTGAAATGAAAAATGAATACACGGTAAATATTAAATAGATTATATATAAATAAAGACATGGTATTACACACGGAGAGTCAGTATTACAAATCAACCTTAACTTGGAGGCGATAACATGTACATATTTTAGCATAATTTACATAATTATATAATTTTTCACATATTTCATTGTTCATACAGTATAATTTATAGTTAAAAACAACACACACATTACACATTCAATTAGGCTTTGAGAACGCCTGGCGACGCAACCAGTTAGGTAGCGGACTATTGCATTCCCGTAGGCCGTTTCTTGAGACGATTTGACTTAAAACAAATGTAAATATACGAACCCCTTTCCAAATCTGGAGGGTCAACTATAAGTAGTAACGTTTACATACAAACCCAATCCTAGTTTAAGCGTATCACACAAATTCCTCTGGCACTTTATCTTGTACCATACGTTAACATTGCTGGGTATCTTTTATCAACATCTCTCAAAATACCTGGCATTCATTGTACATAAGCACACCATGTGGCATACACGTTTTCCATAATCCAATCATTTCCCCTACTTACAAGTAAGGTTCGAGAACGCGCAGAAACAAATATAGCTAAAATGTGGTTCAAATGAAAGAGCATTACGAATATAAGCATAAAATACCGAAAAAAAACTTCTCCTTCATATATAGTTCAAGAGTAGCGACACTTAAAAATCGAAAAAATGTCGAATAAGCCAGGTGAGGCGCAGTCCAGAACCACCCTTGTATTTTGAAAACGGGTTGATGGAGGATGATGAAACTTGGGATAGAGGTAAACAGGATGGGCCACACCAGATGATGCTAGTAGGCATCATGGCAGCCATCTTGAAATCCGCCATCTTGGATTGAGTTCCGAAATTTTAAATAGGAAGAGGGTCAAGTGACATACGCATTAAAGCCAGAATTTTACCACCAACACGCCTCTACAGTTATTTATCCATAAATTAAGTCATTTTTGAGTTATTGTCACTTGTTCCCATACAGCGTCTAAAAAGAATGTGTTGAATATGCTCCCTGTTTTGTACTACACATAATGCAAGGCATTTCTTCCAGACTTCATGTACCGGAATAATATGTCAGGCGACACAGAGGCGCATGCATCCATAATTCACTGCTGAACATGTCGGAGAACCGTGATTCTCTCTTACCATGGGCAAGAGATGGTTCCCCAAATAAGTCATTTTATTGTTTCTGCGCGTTCGCGAACTTACATGCAGAAAGAAATGGCATAAAAGTATAAAATGGCGGGAAAGGCAAGGGCACGAGAATTACATGCAGAAAATACAAAAAAATCTCTCTCTCAATGCTATTACCAAAATAGAGCCACGTAAATATCGAAGCGACAAAGTACAACATATTATAATGACATTGGGTAGACGAAGATACCAAAACGCTGTCACATAAAGGCATATCCTCATTAACGTGATGATAACTTTCTCTTGCAACGCTCGAACTGTTCAAAGTTGAAACAGAAGTTGGAAAGTAAAGTCAATTGTGGGGTTCGGGCTTGGCAGTGACTCCACCAGACGCCCCCCTCCCTGTGGGGGTGTTTCGCACTCAAAATCTCGACAACAACTCCCACCCACCTGCGAAAAATCGATAGATACCGTACAATACTTCTTACATCCTCCCAATTATAACTTTACATTCCCCAAACTGAAAATCCTGGTGGAAACCCTGCGGCTTGGAATAGTGGTAAGAGCATTTTCCTTCGTACCGCGCCTTTGCGGGTTCAAAACCAGTTAGGCCCATTGAACGCAGTGGTTTGGAGCCTACCAAAAATTGTAGGTCCTGTCTTTATAGATTCCTAAGACCGTTGATGACGTTTATAACAATTTCCATGCAAAGTCAAGTTCATCAAACAGACAAAAATGATAAAGTATCCAAATGAAGCCGTCCTATGGACAGATGTGAGTAATCAGATGTATACAGAAACGTTTCACTATCATGTTAATAAGTGATCGACGTGGCAATGAAATGGATTGTGCTTGAAATTGGAGGAAATTCACCACATAAGTGAACAGGATCCACGCACATTATCGGATTTGAAAAGAAAACCTGCCATGTAAAATGAATGCCGATGTCATATTGTAAAGCAATCTCCTCGGCATTGATGAAACGTAACAAGTTGTGTTTGAAGGAAATTATTCGTTTTAAATTCGAAGGGCAGTAGTGGTGGAAAACACAATGATGTCCTCTACCAATGAAAAGAGCCACACATCTCACACAGCAGTGGCACGGGGAAACCTGGTTGAGGATTTGCTACTGATACAACGCTAGATGGTACTGGCACAAAGGGCCTTAAGTAAAACTCGTGAGGCCTGTGATAACAAGCATGGACAGAGAAAAATTCCAGCGGTAACCAGAAGGCCAGTACGTTTTATTGTGTTTCTAGTGAAATGAGTCAAATTAATCGACACAACGTTATCCGACTCTTCCAGTCGCACATCAACATGAGATACAGTAAAGTAACCGAAAGGGAAGAAGAGATAGTGGACCAACATGTGAAGTTGTTCCATGAACTATGTTCGAATGGTTGTGTGATTACTTCCTACATCAATCTTGAGTACGACGATAACCTGGATATAGATAATATAGGTATGACGAAATAACTAGTGAGGTAGAGCAATGTGTCGGAGTTGGCAGTGTTAGTGCACAAATATTGACGGTGAGTGGTGATCCAGTGCAACGACATACAATCGCATCGGACAAAATGGAAGAAGTGGTGAATTATTGGCGTGATGTGACAACGAAGTCCCATTGTAATATCAAGAAAATGAGAAACAGATTCGATGCCATAATTTTGAACAAAAGTATGTTGTACAAATGGGAGACAATCGTTGCCAAGGGGGGAAATATACGCCAAAAGTTAGAGAAAGTCTCTCAGTTTGAAATTGCTAGCTTCAAAGAAGCTCGTGCCAAAGGATTTGTTGTTCATTATAGAACTATCAGGATTTGGGCGTTGAAAATGGCAAAGAAGCTCAAACTTACTACCTTCAAAGATGGAAAAACGTGGCTGCACACTTTCAAGTGGAAATATCGGATCACTTCACGGAAAATCACAAAAGTGGCAACAAAAACTGTGATTGACAATCAAGAAGGTGTTGAGAACGACGCAATGGTTTTTGTCCATGCAGTCACCGAACTCACTAGGAACGATCCTAGTATTCAACTCGTGAACACTGATCAGAGTGGGATCGAACTCGAACTACATTCCGGTCAAACACTTGACTTTAAGGGTGTTCATAAAGTTCAAGCAATCGCACAATCGGTCAATGCCACGACGCACTCCTTCACAATTCAAATGACTATTTCTGCTGACGGTGACGTGTTCCCAAAAATGTTAGCATGTCTGAAAGAAACAAGTGAGTGAAATGGTCGAGCAAAATATGTTCAAACCCAACAATTTGATAATTACTTGGACAAAATCTGGAAAAGTTGACAAGCAGAAAGTCGAAATATTTTACGCGAAGGTTCTCCTCCCGTTCTGTCGCGAAAACGTTCTTTTGCTGCAAGATTCGTGGACTGCACAAACAAGTGATGTACCAATCAAACAACTCATAGAAGAATATTTCCCGAACAAGAAGGTTCAACTTAAGACTTTGCCACCAAAGACTACTGGTTTAATTCAACCACTCGATTTGCTCTTCTTTCGACCATACAAGGCGTTCCTCCGCCGTATTAATGATATCATTGTTCTTGAAATGATTGACTTTAGAATTTCAAATAGAAATAATTTGCTGAAACTACAATCTTTCATTTTCAACCAGTTCCGAGCAGATCGCTTTAAAAACATGATTAAGCATTCATTTTATATGGCAGGATATTTGTTCTCAAAACCACGAAGCTACGTGGATCCCGTTCAATCTTCCGAATTTGTTCCAATGGAATGTTCGGAACAGGAGTGTACTAAGGATGCAATACTTAAGTGAGCTCTATGCGAATTACACTTTTGTTTTATTCATCTGCTTGTTTCACTGCCATACGTTGTAACTGTTCATGCATTTTTGATAACGTTGACTTTGATTTCCAAACTTCTGTTTCGAATTTAACAATTTCGAATGTTGCAAGAGAGAGTTGTAATGACGTTAATAAGAGCATGCCTTTATGTGACAGCGTTTTGCTTTCTTCGTCTACCCAATGTCATTATCATATGTTGTACTTTGTCGCTTCGATATTTACGTGGCTCTATTTTGGTAATAGCACTGAGAAGAGAGAGATTTTTTTGTATTTTCTCGTGCCCTTGCCTTTCCCGCCATTTTATACTTTTATGCCATTTCTTTCTGCATGTAAGTTCGCGAACGCGCAGAAACAATAAAATGACTTATTTGGGGATCCATCTCTTGCCCATGGTAAGAGAGAATCACGGTTCTTCGACATGTTCAGCAGTGAATTATGGATGCATGCGCCTGTGTCGCCTGATATATTATTCCGGTACATGAAGTCTGGAAGAAATGCCTTGCATTATGTGTAGTACAAAACAGGGAGCATATTCAACACATTCTTTAGACGCTATATGGGAACAAGTGACAATAACTCAAAAATTACTTAATTTATGGATAAATAACTGTGCAGGCGTGTTGGTGGTAAAATTCTGGCTTTAATGCGTATGTCACTTGACCCTCTTCCTATTTAAAATTTCGGAACTCAATCCAAGATGGCGGATTTCAAGATGGCTGCCATGATGCCTACTAGCATCATCTGGTGTGGCCCCATCCTGTTTACCTCTATCCCAAGTTTCATCATCCTCCGTCAACCCGTTTTCAAAATACAAGGGTGGTTCTGAACTGCGCCTCACCTGGCTTATTCGACATTTTTTCGATTTTTAAGTGTCGCTACTCTTCTTGAACTATATATGAAGGAGAAGTTTTTTTCGGTATTTTATGCTTATATTCGTAATGCTCTTTCATTTGAACCACATTTTAGCTATATTTGTTTCTGCGCGTTCGCGAACCTTACTTGTTAATATTTTATAATCACGGGTGTACTACTATGAAGAAAGAAATGTTATACTTCGCAACTAACAACCTCTCAATACAGTGATTCATCAGCTCGATGATTAAGTGATGGGTCTCAGATTCCTGCGGAACTCGCGCAATTTTTTTACGATCTACCTGAAACGTGGGTGCGCTCTTATCGGTGACTAAAACGAGAAGCTGATTCCAGAAGTAGGCGCGAAAATCTTAGAAAACTGGCTTACTTGGTCGAAATCTACCATTATGTTCTCTTCCGCTAAGACAATCGTCCAACATACGAGTGAAGTAACGCTCGCTGTATTAAAACAATACAACTCCTACTTTATTTCAGAATTTGACATCGATAGCAACAACGTTATGTGAGGTACTGAAAGTAGGTTTAACGAAGGTCTTCTCTCTCAAGTAATCAGTGAATTAGAACTTCGCTTCAGAAGATAGTGAATTTCAATTGAGAGTATTACTTTGGAAAACACATCGCTAGATTTTGAACAGTATCAACAGAAGATGACAGGCAATGAACTCTTCTCTATCTAGCAGCCCTCTTGTCAGCCGTTTCTACAGCCCATTAAGTTAATATTCTTTTCTATATAGGCAGATATTTCGACAAACATACACACTACGATAACTAGTCGTAATCCTACTACGATAACCTGTGTTGCCGATGATCTTTGCATTTTGGATTTTCGGAACACTTTGGATGGTTAAGTGTTCACGTCCAAGGAATGACATTACATCTGGAATTGCATTTGTTTATGGGTACATTAGACCAGGTTAGGGTAGGGAGAGGAGGTGGGAAGGAGTCGCCCCGGGCCTAAATTCAAGATACCATCCCGGCACTTGCCTGGTGTGACTAAAGAAAAGCCTTGAAAAAAAAACCTCCGTTAGGATAAAGCATCACCCACTAACTCCGCAGACACAGATTTGGAAAGCAGCGACCAGAGTTTTCGTTACGGTATTATCCAGGCATTCAGCTCGTGAGACTGAGACAAAAAACATGTAAAGCTGGCAAAGAAGCGGTGCTTGAACGTCCTTACGATTATCAATGAAGAGGAAATTATGTAAGAAATCAAAATCTAATTATTTTTAAATGTCCTATGAAGGACGAAAAAGGTACGTTACATAGCTTTCCTTATCAACTAACATCGTTAAAAGAAAAGTTAGAAAGATGAGCGCAGTAACCATTCGGATAACCAGGAGACAAAAAGAAAGATTGAGAAAAGAAAAAGTATTATCTGAAGTAAAGCCTTCAACGTCAGAAGAAACAAAGTTTGGCAATAATTAAAACGGACTGAAAGAAGCTGTTTCAACCCAATATGCACCAACCACTAAATCGAGAGACTGAATGTGTAACTACGCCTCTGTTTATTTGTTTTTTTTCCAAAACCTACTTATAGAAACTTTATTATAGAGTTATAGGTTGAATAATTTTTATTACCTTCCTCCAAGCAGTGAACCATCTCGTTTCCCTGTAATTTCCGTCGTCACACATCATCATTTTTGGACGAATGAGGAGGATCTTCCTGTAACAAAGATAAAAAGTTAAAACACACGATATATATATCGCTGATATCCAACACTAACATATTAGTAATCTTCAAATCAAATTACGTGTTGGCTTAGCATTCGAGAGGTCGTGGGTTCAATCTCAGCGGTTTGACCATGACTGAGGTTTTTCCAGGGGTTTTCCTGTCCCACCAGGTAAATGCCGGAATGGTACCTTCAACTTAGGACCTGGCCGACACCTTCCCGCATCCTATCCCGGCCTCAGCCAAAGATGCCTAAAGGACATAACTAAAATTTAAATTAAATAATGTCCTAATTTAATAAGCACGTCAGAAGAAAGTTTGGATAAATTCTGTATTCTTACTTTTAACTGCTTACTTTATTTCTCTTCTGAAAACACCACATACCAGCATGTTAAATACTCTAACTATATATAAATAGGGCCACCAGGTCAAGCTGATAAAAGCACACAAACATTTCTCGATTGATACAATCAAGCTTTATCAGATGGTAACGAAGGTAGAATATACAGTAAAGGACCGGGAAAGCAGAAAGGAAAATCCTCCTCCACTAACTTCTGAAAAATTTCAGACTTTTTCAGTCATGCAATGAAAAAAACTAATATATACTTCTGTCGTTATTTATATCAGAAGCTTACCTCTTCAAAAATATTACTCTGCAATTGTAGGTAACATTTTTGTGCATTACAGGCATTCCAACGTCTATGATCATATCCTGACACGAAGGATGGCAAAGCAACTTGGCCAGAACCTCCCATGAATGGAGTAACGTATCACTCTCATAGAAATGGTCATCACAGCTATAACCACTGGAAAGCAAAACAATAATAATAATAAATAATAATCTTAAGCAGACTGTGAATGATAATAGTATATACAGACAAGAAACAGAAAGTCAGGATCCCCGGATAGTCCCGTCCTGAAGTGTGATCGCTCACCAACTTCTAGCAGCGACCTCCCCATGCATGCATGCAACTACAGCTTCTGTCCCGTGTGTAGATGCTACGGTTTCTATCTTAGCAAAGACATTTACCGCGAATCGGTGTGTGTATACGGGAAGAAATAAGGAGAAACAGAAGACCGGAAAGCGCGAGAAGTTTTTTCTTGATAGAGGGGATAAAACTAGAATATGCAGTGCTGTATATTCTGTTAAAAAAAAAACTGAATCGGTTTTAACTACTGCTTTCTTTATTTGGTAAACCACGCATGCGTAAAGGGTGGAAAAAAAAAACAGGAAAAGGGTTTGTATTGATTTTAATTAATCTGTTGGGCATCCATAATACAAAAATCTTTTTGTTACATTCAAATCGCTATCACAAGCTCATACAAACATACAGCGCATGGGGGGGGGGGGGGGGCGCAACTCCGGAGAAGTTGCTCAGTATTGATGCTCTGAAAGGACAACAATTATCCTTAAGGGGTTCAGTAAAACGTAACAAGCGTTCAGGGGAAACAATTTTTTTCTTCTGCAAATCGTTGACAAACCTTATTATGTAGCAATTCTATATAAATGAAAAACATTATATGGAACGACAAAACAAGTCAAGTCTATGAATGATATTACAGGGTGTCTTACAGAATTCACAGGAACCAAATGCATGGTTTTTTTTGCATACAACAAAAAGATGAAGAATTGTTGGAAACCCGGAACTGCCATACCCAAACTCACAAGATATGAATCCCAAGGGTAACTATATATATATCTTAACACATCCTAGTGTAAGAATAACAGTTCACATATCAAAAATTTCTTCAAATGTGTAATACTTTTCTGTACGTTTGGCAAAATGGTAAATGTAACGTTAAAACTAGTTAAAAATTACAAGGTTTACCAGACTGAATTCATCGCCTGGCACTCAATTTCCTGACTTTCCTAACCAATCACTCAATGGACATTTCCCGTAGTATTTTTTTTTATTGCAATAAAAAATTCGTCTGTTAAAGTAGACTACGGAAAACATTTTCTTTTCTTTCTGCGATGAATTTATCAAGAGTTATAAAGAGTAAAGACTTGCTTCAAAAGACTTTCAGACTTGCGCTTAATCGGGTGCCGCCATGTTATGATGTAATCAGTCTGTCGACTGCTTGTCATTACCATACAGATGGTATTTGATTTGTTAGTATTGTTTAAAAGAGATAGCAAAAATGGGTCGAAAGAAATAGTATAAGTGGTGAATAGCGTTTCTGTATGCCTTAACACGTCATTTAGTTAGTTTTATTCATTTAAAATCGATTTTTACTTTTAATACTTTTTTAAGATATTGATATATTTTGGTAGCTTCAACACTAATTTATAGCAGCTCTTTTTTCATGATTAAATCATAAGAAATCTTCTACTAATGCTCTTTAGAACACTTGTATTTAAAAAGAATTACCTATTTTTTTCTGTAAAATAAAATTGGGTTTTTACGTTCGACAATCGTATACTTTTTTAATCAATGCTGGTGAAGCATTTTTCAAGAACTTAAAAGCACATGAATTAATAGTACTCGTTACTGCCATCTGTTAACAATTGAACGTACCACTTGTAGTCCGTGAATATATTGAATAGTTTTAATATGTAATTGTAAAAAATAATAATGAAAGCATGTAAGAAACAAAAACTTAAATTCAATCTATTACATTGAAGTTACTCTTGCGTTTCGTGGAGTAAAATAAAACGGCCTTTGATAGGATTCGAACAGCTTTAGGTGAAAGTATAAAAAGTTAAAAGTTGCATGCGTTAACCAACTGCTCTAAATTTTCAAGACACCAAAAGTGATACAAACCAGTGATTAGAAGAGCACTGCAAGTTAAGACTGGCTGCTGTCATTGTTTGGAGCAATTTCTGTTATTGAAAACATGTTTTGGTGTTTTAACTTATTGAAATGTATTCTGCAGGTTTGTGCATTAATTATTTTGTTAAGTGATGATATGAATGTGTTTTGTCTTTTTTGTTTTTTGTCCTCAAATATCTGAATAAGGAACATAACATAGGGAGAAGCATATAGCTACGGAATGAGTACGAATTGATTACGTCAAACCAATCAGAGGATGATTTTCGTTGTATGACGTAGGAGACTGAATTCTCAGTATTTCATGCTATATTTCTACGTAACGGAAAACCGTAGCGCTGAAATTTCAAAAACAATATATATTATTTAATCTGATGTACACAACCAAATTGTAAAATATATAAGGACGAGGAAAACGGAAATGTCCACTGAATTAGTTTTTCACGACTTTCTGACCTGTTGACACCCTTCAGTATTGTATAGAATGAAGGCGTAAAGAGGAGTGAGAAACTGAAACAACATTTCGTAAATGGGGTACATATTTCTTAGATAGAAAGTAATTACAAGAACAGAGTATGGTGGGTAACGATACAGAATTTTTCCACACATGAAAAAAAAACAAGAAAATTTCAACAGAATAATGCAGAGGTGTACATATGCATAAAACATCTGGATTGCATAATCGATAAATATTTAGGTCAAATTTAAGTATAAAAAGATGCAGAATGGAGACTAACGTCACTTTTTATATTGAAGAAATTGAAAAAAAAAAAAAGTTTGGAAAATTTAAGTCTCGGTATCAACTTCCCGATACTGACACATACACAAAAGAAAGAGCTTAATATCACCGGTCGGTCTCAAATGAAAAGCGAAGACTAAGAAAAGTTGATTTAATGAACACAATCAAAATCCCCTTTCCTTGAACAAAAACAAAACCTGTTTAAGTGACTTTTTTACACTTTTTTTTTTAATTTTGCATATACAAGTTCTCAATTCAGACAGTAAAAAAAAACTTTCTAAATTACACTGTAAAAAATAATAATGAACAAAATCGCTTTACCTGGATCTTAGTGAGTGTAGTTAGTAGATGAACAATTCACTTACCAGATTTCTAATTCCGGTCCGCTTCTAAACGCTGCTCCGAGTTCTTTCGCCTCCTGAATGCTCTGAAGTATTCTATTCAAATTACCCTCGAAGTCCAGAGCCCATTGATTTAATGTACTAACAGCTACCGTCACTTTTCGACCCATTTTTTCTTGACTAGCCACAAACAACGTTTACTGACAAAAAATTACCACATCTATTAGAGGAAGAAAAAAAAATACAATTCAAATACCAAGTATAATAAAGATTTTACACTCACGGAGGATAAATACAAAAAGTCCTATAATGCGTACCTTTCTAATGAGAAATCTTTTTGAAAATAATAATAATAATCGCGAAACGCTTTTCACCCTCCTCCAGAAGGCTTCTTCAGAATAAACCTGTGTTTCTTGTATGTAGAGCTGTATTTGAAAATGTAATTACAATGAGAAAGGTACAGAAATATGTGTAAGGTGTTGACCTTTCTGCACATTTTTTTCATCACACTTAGAAAAATGCATTGGCTCTCATAAGCCCATATACAACTTGCCATAGGGCGACAATATAAGGTATAATCATTTCTTTTTCATTACTGTCTACATAATTTATTTAAGCATGGTGCAACTTATTCTCCAATCTCACATACAGCTGGGTTAGTAATCTTCACAGTATAATTTAAGACAATTGCGTATTTGACAGTGAGTAAATCTACAGTTCATTGAATATGAATATCTTTACCTATCAACGTGGCGGGCGTGTTTCAGTACCACAATGACACAGGGACGGATCTTCAATTTACGTGAGAAGCATAGGTCTGAAGAATGAAACAGGGGTACTTTTTTCTTTTTGCCTGCATATAGTTTAGTTTTATCATGGAATATGAATCTGGTATGCCCAAAAGTTGATACTTGAACACAAATCAGATTTGTAAGCAAAGAAATCGAAACTTTCTCTTGAAGAAAATTGTTGAAATAATGCTATAAATAATAAATTAAAATACTTTCCCTCGAAGAGGGGCGCGCGCCAACCATGCCCCCGCTCTGGATCCCCCACTGCACTGACACATACATTGTATATGATGTATAATACAAAATGAATCACGTTCTTCATTAAGAAATGCCGTACGGTAGTAAACTGCATAAATATCGATATTTTTGGTAAATGCAGTGGTTACAGGTACGTCAAGCTGTGACTCCAACGCAGACATATCCGTTGCCTTGCCAACATTACACGCACGTGAGCTCTACAGGGACTCGAGGACGGATCGTTCACTGTACCTGTTCCATGGATTCAATTCTAGAATACGTGACAAGAAACAGTAATGTGCTACTAATTACCTTTCGAAATCGGTTGTCTTCAACGGGCTCGTCGAGTAGAACGTCGACTTATTTTGTGAGAGGCTCGAGTTCGATCTCCGCCCAGGCCGGTTTTTTCATCAAGCGAACTAATGTTACTTAATGTACGCTCCCATGTATTTTTATGACCATTTTAAACATACCTTAATACTGCTATTAATTATCAATAAATGCTCCCTTGTAGTTCTAGTGACGTTCAACATTTTACCGTGCTTTGGAATTACACACGCTTCACGGACACGTAATGCTGAGTGAGAGAAACCGGCTAGACCTTTTATATTATTCTCAGAAAACAGAAAGATCGAACATTATACCCCCAATCCCCACCCCTTCGTATTTTTCAAGGAACTGTGATAGATGCACTGGTAGTTTCGTAATGCCTTCGGCTTCCCTCGCCAATGGACGTGTTCACTTTAGGGTCACGACTGACGTGACTCTAGCCACAGCACTTCGTAATAAAGCACTCAATCAGCGTGGCGGAGGATTTCTGCCTAGCAGTCAACAACACTTACTCAAGCAAACGTTACGTTATCACCCTGAATTTCATTATACAGGCTGGAAACGTAGCTATGGCTTAAGCCCGACACGTTTATGAGTGATCACTCTTACAAAAAAGGAATGCGAAATAGTAACCAGCGCCTTAGTTAAAATACCATTCTGGTGAAATGTTAAGGCCATTTGCAATGAGGTTCGAACCCGTGTACTTCCTCAGTGCAGATCCGAGGTCCGCGACGTTGCCGACTGGACAACGTAATCTAATCCACTGGTTTAACACCAAACAAAATAAATGCACATGCGCCCTCGTACATAATACGCTATGGAATGCGTCTTGAGTATTTCTTCCAGAACCTTCAACACATCGGTATCCATGCAAAACTTTAATAAGAGCTCCTTTACTTACAGATCAGTAACTCCTGTCTCAATAAATGGCCCGGAGTTCCGTTATTACTCATGAAAGATTTCATTATAATTCTTCGAATATTTCTGTATATTATCGCCGAAAAGTACGTTACAAGATTAACCGAAAAGATTGGGTTAGATAAAGTTACGCTATCGTGGTTACTTTTATATAAGCCGGAAGTACATTATTATACCAAGATATGTGAGTAAGCCCTTAAGTCGAAAGCATAGAATGACTCGTGTATACTATACTGAAACCTCATTGAATGTAATAGAAGGGTTAAAGTAGGTTAGGTTAGGGTTAAGTGCTGGTCTCATTACAGGAGAGTAACTCCCTTTAATTGGAAATGACCAACTTATATTTTAACCACAAAAAATGGTAATACTGACGTTCAATTACTTCCGGCATAGAGCACTGGAAACTCCGCAAAATGTTACGTTCCTATAACTACGGAAGCTACTACAAAGCGTGGGAAATACCAAACACAAGACCTAATGTGGAAACTCTGATATGATCCTCAAGGTGCATATAACCTTTGTATGAGTCGCGATAATAGTTAGTCCTCTCATATAGTACGCAATGGATTTCAAATTATGTGATTTTCACTGTTTGGTGCTTAGATTCCCAAATCTGCTGCAAAATCATGGAGTGGTGTGAGTTGTCTCTAATGACACAACGTACAAGATACTATATGCGTCCTACTACATTGGTTTAGGTAAGTGACCCTCCCTGTGTTTGGCCATATAATTTGTGCATGAACAATTCAACAGTTCGGTTTCCTCTTTAAATCATTCTAAAATAAAGGACTCACTTTTTCGCTTGGGAATTTTTTCAGTCGCACAGGCATCAAATTCGTGTTTAGTTCTTATAACAGCTATTGGTTGTCCAACATTGTATACAATAGACTTCAAAAAACGCTATTGTCATTGATATTCTGGTGCATAGAGTGCCAAACCTGATACAAAATCAAACGGGGATATTGGTGGAATGATACCCGCAGCACATCTTATCCTTTCACTCGCATCAGCTCCTAATCTTGCATCAAATTCGACACTATAAACACCAACAGTACATAAAAATCTCGTAATTTGAAGTGCGCTGCGTACTATAACAGCAGGACTATTATTGCGATTTAAACACGGGTGCTGTATGCATAGGAAGAACATGAAAATTTTCGTATTAGGACCTATCCTTGGAATTTTGCATGCATTTTAGTACCTTTCTTGGCTATATGAATGCAAAATGTACCATGAACATTAGTTTCGTATGAACAGTATTAAACTCCATATCAACTACAAGAACGGAATTCTACCTTACGTAACATTAATTTCCTCTGTTAAACCAGTTACACTAGTTATCGTTAAACACATGTCCCTGGGTAATATAAACACTAATAATAATAGGTTAGATGTATTTCTCTCCAATTCGCCACGTTGGAATAGACACGTAAAACACATACTGTATGAGGAACGAACGAAGACGAGTTAGAAAAAGTTAGGTCTAACATTTCTTTTTGTCAAACAGGAAGGTAAACGACGGGAATTATTTACCTGCTGACACTGGTAGCGCCTTTTCCGCTTTTTATTTGTTCCTTCCGCCGTGCAAATAGTTCGCGCTTCGCTGCATTTATCCGTGATTATTTCACTTCTTTAGCGAAACATAAGGGTCAAGTTCTTTTTTAAAGACATCATTGTTTTACAAACATTTGCAATACGGGTTTTCTATGGTAATTTCTGCTATTCTGGCTACCGTCTGCGGAAATTAACCCCTTACCATATTGAGGCATTGCAGTCCTCTATGGTGAAGTGACTAAACTGGAGTATTACCGCCATATGTACGCTTTAGGGCAAAACAGGGAAATAAGCACCAGACTTTTTTTTTCTTAAGAGAGCTGATCCAATTGAAGGGTCGTGTCGTGATTCATAGGTGTTTCCAATAAGCATGAAGCGTAGAAGAAAAGTATTGCCTGTTTGGAGGTAAAAAGAGCATATGGTATGTGTGTTTTTACTCAAACCGGGCACATCAAATTTCTTCAGCTAAAGTACAACTTGGTAACAATTTTGAAGAAAGCAGACAGCGTTAGTATTAAAAGGAGATATGAGTAATTTGTATTGTTGTGAACTACAAAACCCACTGTAAATTTCACGAGCTGCACAAAATCTAATCTTTTATAACAACAAGAGACAGTTATATAGACCGCATATGTGCATAACGAGGTAATTAGCACCAGCATACTTGAAGTATTAAGCACCATACCTGACTGATTTTTTAAGTAATGACTGCAGTATGAATATGGAATACATTACGATACATTAGGTGTATATAGAAACAGATAAACAATAGTAAAGAAAGTCAGTATGCCTGTTGTGGATACCCGAGATAATGGAACTGATCAAATGGATGCAGTACCAGTGGCCACCCACCCTCATAGATCTTTCCTGGGATTTTCCTAAGCCACACTAGGCAAATACCGGATTTGTACCTATAAACAAGGCGCTGGACGACTACCTTCCAACATCCTCTCCTACACCGTATCCTGACCTGAGTCTTTGAAGCTTTATGTTCTTATTTATGCGTTTTTTTATATTGTTGTGTTGTTTTATCCAACATCCTAAATACCAACTGTGTACTGGTGCGGATTATAAAGCAATCGCCTTCATATCCCAATGATATTGTGCTTGTTAAGACACGTACGTTTCAGCTGCATACAACAAAAATTTAACACTGTATGCTTAATACCTCAGAGCCTGGGTAATAAGCACCTTTGAAACATCTGCTATATACTGATTATTTTTTCATGTTCATATACAAAAACAAATATACTTTTTACTCTGAAATGTTATATGATGCTTCTACATGTGATTAACGTGCACGTAGCATTTGCACCCAAACTATTAACTCTTTACCTGGAATTTAGCATTTTTTTCGGGTTAACTTCCAAAGTTGGTCGTCCGTTTCTAGTAAAATTTAGAAAATTTACAGGGAAGATATGAATAATTTGCTCGTTTGTGTGGCTGATAATATATAAGAAGAGCGGAAGTTCAGTTTATTTTATTATATAAAAGGTGATAAACATGGAACTATGTGGGAAGCGGAGGGAACTACTTCGCGGAAGGTTACCGCATGATTGGATTGTGGTAAAGTTACGAGCATTTATATTGTGAACATGGGTACAGGTGTAGAGGGACATAACACAGGATGTGAGTTAACAGCATTGCAGTTTGTGAAACTATACGGCTATAATGAAGAAAATCTATTCAAACTATGTGAAAGTCATGGATTAATAAATCTAAAAATAAATTGCAGAAAGTGTGGTAAGTTTTGTTCCGACGAAAAGAACTGTGACGAACATGAGAACAAAAAGTGTAAAGATACATGACCGCACCTAACTTTACCTAACCTCCACGTTCCCATGGTCACTAATTTAAGATAATGTACGAAAAATGCAAGAAAGCAATTATTAATAATAAATGTAAACATCCCCACCCTGCGTGGTAACCGAACGTAAAAGTTGATGATTTTTTTAAATTTTCATAGCATTCATCAGGCTGTTAGTCGAAAACCAGACGGACGACCAACTTCCGAAGTAATGCTTTTTTCTCGGTATATGGCATCCACTTTCTTTATGACTCTCCAGATTAAAATTATTTCAATTTGCCTGCTAGGTTAGGTTAGGTCAGGTATGGTTCGGTTAGCGCATAACTTCCGCAGTTGGATGCCGTGTACCAAACTTAACCCCTTTTATGCCAATTATCCCCAAAATAGGTGCTAACCACTCATTCCTTCACAAATAATTTACAACCAGAAATTCACAAAAAGCCGTGTGGTGTTATTACACTCTTTGATTCCATGAACTGCATTTTACCTACGATGGGATGATTTGAATGAATTCATATAATTACAAAAGCTGTTTTGATTGGGTCCTTGCACTTACATCACCACCTTACACACCAGAAATAAGGAACACAACATCATTTGCAATATATTCAGAAGTAGCCACTATATAAAAGAAGTTGCTAATATATACAATTATCCGCCTTTGTTATGCTTAAGGTGGACCAGTTATCTTAACCTTCGAAAATGAAGTTCGAATGGCTGGATACATACTTTTTGTTTACATCTATCACTTACTTGCATTACCAAAATTTTACTTACTTTTCACCTATTGCTAACTAAAGTTCCCCCATGTGAACGAATCGATGCCAATCCACTTCGTACCTTCTTGTACCAGGATTTTTTTTTTTTTTCAATTCGTTTCTCTCCGGCCGGAGTAGCAGAGCAACAGCAAGGTTCCCCAGGGGCTGTTCATCTGAACTTCGGAGTGCGCTCGTGTCCCTTCGGAAACCACGCCTACTTTACGTCACAGGCGGATAGCGCATAGGAAATTTCTTAAGAGATGGTGAGAAATAATTTATTGTGGCCTTTTGGATAGGAATTTTTTGATAAAACAAAAAACTGTTATAATCTACGCTCTATTGCCTATAATATGAGACAGATTTGGTTTCAATAGCTACAGTACTTTCAGAGCTACGGCCTGTTATTTGAGTTGGATAGTGAATTTTTTATCCTTAAATAATTTATTATGGCTATTTGGATGGGATTTTTTTTTATATAATATGGAATAAGAGTATATAAATTAAGTAGCCTTGCCACGTATATCTATATAAGGATAAATTGCGGTATAAAAGATAAATTTTTGCTTGTAATGAAATTTCCACTCCTTTCAAAATTCCTAGTGTCGTATGTTTTCCTTGTACGGACAAGATTATTTTGATTACAGTAAACCTACCACATATCTCTATGAAATGTGATGCTTTAGAAATAACCTTTCAGTAGTTACTTCAGATTTTCTTTTTGCTCAAAGCGATGTGAGTAAAAAAAATAATAGAAAATACTTTTTAAGACATACTTTTTTAAAAACAATATGTATTAAAAAGTGAAAAATATATTTTATGCATGACTAAAAAAAAGCATGGCGTGCGCTCTCGTATACAGTCACTTTATAAGTTCTTGAATTGGCGCGCCCCATGTTTTTCTTTTTAGTCATTCATAAACAAAATTATTTTTCACTTTTAGTACGAATTGTATAAGAAAAGTATGTCTTTATTTTTTAGTTATTTCTGTGTTCGTATAGTTTTTCTCAAGCTAATGTTTCCTGTCCCAAATCCTAAAGCGTTCTGCAACCAGTCAAACGACAGATCGTTGCACGTTAGTATTTATTTTAGGCTAAAGAAGTACATATTAAAAAGACATATTATAATATGCTTTAAAAATATAAAACTATATGAATGTAACAATAGAATATTGTATTGTCGCCTGACTTACGTCGCTGTGCAAAATTCATCATTGCGTGACGTCGGGAAATAAGTTAAATTAACGTTGCAAGATTTGAGGACACCACGAACCATTGTGAACTAAAGAAAAAAGAATGTAAAAAAACTTGTATTTTTACATTTCCATGTTTTCATTCTTGATTCACTGCGTACATGTTATACTAGCAGAGAAATCAGCGAGACCTTGTTGTCAGTATCATAAGCAAATGAAAGCATTGGTATAAACTTCACGAAAAATTCGGGAAATGGGATGAAAAAATAAATTTAAGAAAATCAATTTTTCATTGCTTTTTTTTTTTAACCTTAAGTTCAGACGATAAGAAAGGTCCATTCCTTATAAACCTTTGCCCATTCTTAATACATCATTAAAAAAATATCTTTACCAGTCAAGGAAAAAAATTAAAACTTTCGTGGTCCATCAACACAGTCCGTGGTGTTTATCAGTTCGCGCAGTGCCCCTGTATTATTCTAATAGATCAGCTAAAAAGACCTTGTAATTGACATAAGCTTAAGAAAAAAATCAGTGTAAACTTCAAGAACATAACAAAGTAGCTTAAAAGAAAGAAGAAATAGAAAAAAATGAACATTTTCTGGAATATATTCGCTCTTTTTCGGTCTAACCACCCTTCTGATTATTAAATAACCTTCATCATCATTTTAAAATGTTCAAAGAAACTGAAGAATTGACAGCAAAAATGTTGATCTTGGGTGGGGGAAGTGGTCATTTTTGTATAAAAAAATTCACATCCAAAAGATTTTTATCATTTTTATTATAAACTGATGAAAAATTGAGATTCAAATCAAATAACAGGCTGCAGCTCTGAAACAACTGCAGCCATTGAAGGATAATATTTTTTATTTTATAGCCTATATATTGCAGATTGTAACAGTTTTTATTGTATCAAAAAATTCGCACTCAAACGGCAATAATAAATTATTTTCCCTCCGCCTATTGAAAGGTTCCCTATGTGCTATCCGCCCGTGACGTCACTGTAGCAAAAACCGTTGGAACATGATTTTGAACTTCGGAAGCGCCTGATGAACATACCTTCTCACTTATTCTGTTGTACGTATCTTGGCAAGGTTGATTGCGAAATGCGAATAAGAAGACAGGTTGTAAAGCACACAGCAAACAATTTGTGGCCGTGACGTCACCATCGAGATGCAGCTTAATCTCCTTCTCTGCACATTTGATATATGAGTAAGTACGTAGGAATATTTGGGTTGTTTTTAATTGTGTTGAGGGCAATTCGTATCGCCTTTCTGCAAATGATATCAAGTTTTTCTAAATATCTTTTGTTTAGGTTAGGCAGAACCGAAAGGCCATATTCAATGTTAGATAAAAAATAGTTTATTATAAAAAGTGAAAGAGTGGTTTGAGTGCCACCGTATTTTGTGGTTGCGATTGATTTTAGAATATTTAAGATTTTGTTCCTTTAACGAGCATTAAATTGACATGGGCAATCAAATTAAGCTTGGAGTCAAGGGTGATTCCTGAGTATTTCACTCGATCCACAATGGGAATCAAAGTAGATCGTTGAAAGTTAGGTAGTTTGTATCTATTGTATGGAGGTAAAAAGGTAATTAAAGAAGATTTTTCTTCAGATATTTTAAAATTTCTTTGCTTCAAGCATGTTACGATAGTCTGTATGAGGGTTTCAAGATTAGAAAACAGTTATTGTGGTCATTTTTTTCGGTACCATTACACAAAAATCGTCCGCATACAAGATAAAACTAAAAGGAGGAGGTATGATTTTGTCTATATCTGAGACGTAAATGTTAAAGAGGAGGGGACAGAGTACAGAGCGCTGGGGTAGTCCAACGTTAATGCGAATTGTTTGCTGTATAGCTCCTTCCATGTCAACTATGAAGTAAATTGCACAAGAGTTGGATGTAAAAACGAGGGATTTTCGAAGTTGCTAAAATGCACATTAATTTATATATGTTTACGGAATCATAAGCAGCTTAAATATCAATGAATGCCGCATGTACAGAGTCTTTTTAAAGTGAAGTTATTATCAATATTTAGTCCCAAAATCAACTAACGTTACCGGCAATACCACCATTTTCCCTTCATCTACTGTATCCTTGAGTTCCTTTTCAGGTGTACTCAGTTCCTAAACGTCTTGCACTGGTGTATCTCATACTCGTAAACTTCTCTGAGTTGATTCCAGCTCACACTCACACATATCTATTACATAACTTATCTCGACTTGGGCCTTTCTTTTTCATCTTCCTTCCAGTCTCTTGATCTTTTCTTATCAATGATCAGAACTCTCAAGATGACTGTGCATTTATATATCAACTACTCCTTTTTCAAAGTCCATTTTGATCTTATTTGTAGAAAGCAGTTTTTTTTTTCCAATATAAGATCATGGTATAGATCCTCAACTATGAAAAATCTATAATACATATTAACGTTATCTATGATAATAGACAGTATAACTTCTCCTTTTGCTTTGGTTTTGCAGGTGTCTGAAAAATTGATGAGAGTGATATCTTTCCTTGGTGAGGTCTAGACATAATCTTGCTCACTTCCTTCCATAACCCCTCAGAACAATGCGTCACTTCGGATCCAGTTTCCAGAAGTCCATACACTAAGACATTGCCAATCTTCACGAGTATCGTACTCGTTTCGGCTTCCTTATACTCTCTTCTTGACATACATTCTTCCTGCATTCACTCCCTCCACATTCATTCACCCAAATCTCACTCGATATACAAGAAAAATCAACACTATAAAACTCTCCTATAATACAACTAGGCCATTTTCCTCGAGTGAATTTCCACTTCTTTTGTCCACATCACCCGACTCTCGAACCCTTAGATCCGGGTTGTGGAATCGTTTTGGTTCCTTCTCTGTGTTGAGATCAGACTTGGGTTCACCACTTCTTTCCCTTTCTTTGGGTACTTTTTCTCTGTCGGAAGAGTAGCGACGACGCCACGGCCTGCCATTCCTTTGATTGCTAGAATATCTTTCTTTATATCGACGAGAGCTCTCTTTTCGCTATTGAAGCTCTGCTTATGGTAACCCTCCGAGAAACGCTCGAGTCCTCGTTTCCCAGAGATGGAAGCGGCGTTACTTCGTTTACTTGCATATTTCCCGTTGGCTCTTTCTTGGGCGGCTCATTATGTAACTTCCTCGGAAATAGTGGTATTATGACGGTTCTTGGTAAGTGAAGAATTCCTTCCTCCCGGAGTACCAATCCGTACAATAATTTGCCGGGCAGTAATTAAACGTGTACGTCCCACTTCTCTTGAAAAGAGCGCCGTGGGATAATATAGCTTCCGTGATAACGAGCGAGGACAAAGGCAACCCTACTGCTCACCCTTGGGGTCCTGTATAATACTTCCAAACCAGTAAGCCAGTGAATTCCGGAGACAAAGGTTGGTGGAACGGTAATACCGATAATAGGTCCTCTGAGCCCCAAAATACTGTAAAAACGCACAAAAATCAACAAATAGATGAATGTGTGCAAATGGCGGGAAACGGTCGCAAAGTGCGTGATGAACGTTGAAACACTTGAAAATGGGTGGAAAACACTGTATTTCGGCGGAAAACCACGTTTTTAGTATGTGGAGCCCCGACGCACAAATCCACACCACTTCTACTGACTCCGACCAAAATATTGAAAAATGTCACTTTTGGTGAAACTTCACGAAATACCTTAGTAGAAATGTTTTCTTCAGTATTCCAATAAATACTAACACTTTTCACACCATTTAGAGTACTTTATTACTATTTTCAGAAATCGAACTTTTTCCGGAATTATGATATTCCGTCGGTATAAAAGGTAAAACATACACAAAAACGCCAATAAGTTGATATGTTACTACAAAGCAATGAATATATTTAATATTTGACCTGATTACAGGGCACACACGCGATTATTCTTTTGTGTGTGCGTTTACTTCTGTAGGTAACGTGATAATTTTACCAAAAATTGAGTGCGTTTGAATGTGTCCAAACAAGAGTAACATACACAATAATGCACTCTACTAATAACGAAACGATCAAAATGCTTTTGACATCAATTATAAGAAATTATCGTTAATGAAAATGTTTATCGGCCGGGTACCCGTAAAGCGTTGAGCCCAACGTTACACAATTTTTACTTAATTCTGCAACTATATTTTCCTTACGCTCTTACGACGTTTACGTACACCTGTGCTCCATGAACATTCGAGTCCGATGAAGTATATTTTATACTTAACATGCACAACAATATTTATTTTTCATTAACAAGTAACAAGGTTGTACTTCGCATTAGTTGACGGAGTACAATTAAATTTCTCGACATTCGGCTTTAATCTCTGAACGTGCTTTGTTGACATATACTCGATAGGCACTGATCAAGAATTATTATATTATAAATGTCGCTTTAAAAGACGTCCTGACAATTTGAAGAAATTGTATGCGATTGGTATCACAATCTTTTTAAAAGTATTATCTTTACTTTTACGAGTTAGGTTTTCTCTAATATTACTTCAGTTCAATGTACTTGTAGCGCGCGAGTAATTCTATTGTATCACAGTATTACATAATTTACGCTATTAGTATCTTTTTTATAATACAGGAGTTTTGAACTGACTACTTAGGTTCCGTACAAAACTTTTTTTTTCTTACAATTCTTGTGTTTGCATTGATTTTTTATT
>JAGDQP010005622.1:0-48595 GCA_022664845.1 Lepisma saccharinum
GGATTTCACAGCTTTTTATACGTGTATATATATACTGGGTTCGCCTCGCTGGGTGTGCTGCCCCAGAATTCCGTGTGCGCCCCAACTTCAAATTTTTAGGACTACGCCCCGTTTATTGTGATCAGACTTTCTGGGGACAGCGCCCCATGCTGTGCAGACCATTTCCCATATCGCCTCGGGGGCTGCACGCTCATAGCGGTGGTTTGATCCATTTATTGAAACATTTTCGTGATGGTACACCTTCATACCAAATTTCGTTTCTATAGCTCGAATGGTGTGGAAAAAGTTCTTGTGCGACCAATTTGATCCAAGTTAAAAACTTTTTCAAAAATGTAAATTATTCCTAAACTACTCTTGTTAATACACCTTTATGCCAAATTTCGTATCCCTAGTTCAAACGTTCTGGAAAATGGATTATGAAGTCAGCCATTTTGGATTCTAAATGATGTCTTTGCAGATATTTTGTAATCTACTAGTAATGATATACCGTCATACTTCGAAATTTCATATTTCAATTTTTAACATCTTTTTTCTTACAGAAGCTCAAAATCGCTGATTTCTCAATAAACTCTTGTTCCTGTATAGCATGCTGACGTTTTGTGACACGCGGAACTCGGCTGCATGCACTGCCGTACGTGTTCATACTCCCCTCGATTCGCTCGCGTCGCTGCTCCAAGAATCCCACGGCAGGCCGAGCATCGAACTTGAGGAGTTTGGAGGAACTGCGTCTTTTTATCACAACTAGAATCTGCAGTGCACTGCGCCACATGATCCAGATATTCCCTCATACTCCAGCGCGCTGCGTCCGAATGGGGAAACTTCCACATTCTTCCTGTATAACATGCTCCTGGCAGTGCTAACGTTTGTGACGAGTAAAGCTTGGTGGGACACGCAGGAGTATTGGAAGTTGGCGCGAGGAACTAGGCTCATCCACATTCCATTTCACCACTATTTAAGGTTGAAGGAGTTGACTGGACAGTTTGCACCCCTGGTGCTTTTGCTCGTATTTCGCAGCTTTTTACACTTGTGTAATGTATTTACTCGCTTCGCCTCATTGGGGCGCTGCCCCCAGAATTCCAAGATGGCCTCGCTGGGGCGCACCCCTTTATCGCAAATCAGGCTCCAGCTGGGAACTGTACCCTAGTAGGGGAGACGAGCCGAATTTATTCTAACCTACTCGTAATGGTACACCTTCATACCAAATTTCGTTTCTCTAGCTTCAGTCGTTATAAAGTGGGGCTTAGGCGGGCATTTTGGATAAAAGATGGACATATTTTTAACGTTTTCTTATATTTTCGTGACATACTCGTGATGATACACTGTCATACCAAATTTCATTTCTCTATCTCGAACGATGTGAAAAATGGTATTTCAGCTGCCATTTTGAATCAAAGATGGTGACTTTTTTAAAACGTTGTTAACTTTTCCTAAATTACTCTTGATAATACATCATTATGCCAAATTTCGTATCTCTGGCTCAAGCAGTTGGAAAATGGATTTATGACGCCCGCCATTTTGGATCCAAGATGGCGTCTTTAGAGGTATTTTGTAATATTTTCATAATCTACTAATAATGTTGTACAGTCAAACTAAATTTCATTATTCTAGCGGCAGCCGTTTAGGCTGTGTATTCTTTAAAATTTTCGGGTTGGCGGCCATTTTGAATCCAAAATGGTGACTTTTTCAAATTTTTAAGAAGTTTTCTTAATTTGCTATCAATGATGTAGTTTCATACCAAATTTCACTGTTCTATCTTTAGTCGTTTAGGCTGTGTATTCTTTGAAATTTTAGGTTTGGCGGCCATTTTGAATCCAAGATGGCGACCTTTTCAAAATGTCGGAATTTTTCCTTTATCTACTTATCATCCTCTACCTTCATACCAAATTTCATGTTTCTAGCTTACTCCAAACACCCTAAACAATATGATGAGTGAGTGAGTCAGTCAGTCAGTCAGTGAGTGAGTGAGTGAATGAGTGAGTCAGTTAGCCTAAAATGTGCAATTTCAGGGGTCCACAACTAGAACATAGTTTGAGATACGAATATGAAATTTTGTACATCTGCACATATTTACCATATCTCCTTATCGCCAAAAGCTCATATTCCTATCTTTAACATCTTTTTTTTTACGGGGCCCCCAAATCGTCGATTTTGCCATAAACTCTTGTTCCTGTATAACATGCTTCTGGCAGTGCTGACGTTTTCTGACGTGAAGAACTTGGCTCATGCACTGCCGTGCATGTTGATATTATTATCCACGTATACGCTTAGGCCAGTTAGCGGTATATTGCTCAGTATTTTGTAACATGTTAAGCATATACGTAGTTGAAATAATTGGAGATCACCAATGTGAATTTACAAGAAAGAGATCCAGGTTGGACCAGATTTTCGCCGTGCGATAGATCTTAGATCTAATATGTGGGAATACAATGGGATTATTCACCAGCGATTCATTGATTTTAAGAAAGCATATGATACTATCAAAAGGAAAAAATACAATATCCTTGTAGAATGTGGAATTCCGAAAGGAAAAACGTTCAACTAGCGATGATGAATCTCTGTGACCTCATAAGCAGAGTACGGATAGGTAATAAGATAGCAGATAGTTTACAGGTTCGCAATGGACTGAAACAAGGTGATACCTTGTCAGATTACTGTTTAACTTTGCATTAGAATACGCGATTCAGAAAATAAAAGAGGACAATAAGGGACACTAATATTGAATAAGTTGAATTAACTGTTCATATACGCGGATGGTGTAGATTTTCTATGGGAGGATACAGTTGCATTACAAAGTAACACCGATGTTTTAGTTGACGCGTGCGATAAGATAGGTCTACAGAGAAAACTAATACATGATAACAAGCCGAAGCATTGGGATTGAAGGAAATAGATACATAACATATAAAACTGAGAACATAGAGAAAGTAAAAAAAAAGTAAATATTTGGGAGCGTATGTAACGAGCAAAAAGGAGGTAACGAAAAAAATACAAAGTCACTTAGCACCGGACAACTCAGTCCAGATACTCCTAACGTCACGAATAATATCGAGAAAGTTGAAATTGAAAATAAACAGAACGGTTATTTTGCCGGTAATAGTATATGGTTGCGAAAGTTGAAGTATGAACCTACCAGATTAACATAGATTACGAGTGTTTGAAAATAAGGTCTTGCGAAAGATACGATGGGCCGAAACGGAACGAGATAACTGGGGAATAGAGGAGACTACATAGTTAAGAACTTTATGGACTTTACGACTCACCCGATTTTATAAGAGCCATGAAATTACGATATCTAAAGTGGGCAGGACATATATTTCGGCTGGAGGAAAAACGAAGATGATATTCGCATGTATTTGGTAAGAGAGCATTGCGAAGACCGAGACGACGTTGGGAGAATCTTGGAGAAGTCGGTGTTTTTGGTGAAAACTGACTTGATCTTGCTCAGGATATAATCCAATGGTGAAAGTATGCTACGGCGACGATGAACTTGAGAGTTCCGTAAGCCATAGTGGAAGTAATTATTATTATTATTATTATTATTATTATTAATAATAATAATAATAATAATAATAATAATAATAATAATAATAATAGTAGTAGTAGTAGTAGTAGTAGTAGTAGTAGTAGTAGTAGTAGTAGTAGTAGTAGAAGTAGTATTAGTAGTATTGTAGTAGTAGTCGTCGTAGTCATGAGTTTTCACAAACAGTTATATTGAAGATGCTTTTGTTTAAATAAGTTATTCCTTTTAAAGGTTGTATAATTCCCTAAACTTCTGACAATTTCCATTTGGCAGAAATTGAAATTTCGAATACAAAAATAAACTATATTTTACGTAAGTTTAAATTTGTCTTATGTTATAGGTATATATAGCATAATTCTTATTCTCAATTTCACCAAATTATCTTTTTTATCATACGCCTTGTTCACGAGCGAGAAGTCGCAACTTCGAATCTGCTTTTTTCCGATCCTTTTAACAGAATGAATGTTTCAAGCATTGTAGTAAAAACGAATGAAAATGAAGGAAAAATTAACTATAAGAATAAAATTATTATATTTCTTCGATGTAAGTGGTCAACATAGCGGCAGCAAATACTTGATCAGCATAAGGCTTGTGTCAGACTTGTACCATTCTGCGCATGTGCGCAAATGGTACTGGAACTTAGATCAGACATTTCAATAAGGTAAAAGAAATTACTCCGTGCCCTTGGAGGATTACTGTCAATAACTGAAAATACTGGCATCTCTCTTACAATGAGGAATGCCAAAGTGCTACTCATGAACCAAGGTCTAGAATATGCAAGCTTTAAACTTCTGGTCAAGTGTATTAAATGTACAAAATATTAAAAAAACGACGACCAGGCATACTTAACATATATTCATTTGAATTTAACCAAGCGTGATAGAGGTTGTGGGGTGGTCATGTTGAATAAAGTTGGGAATGTATTGAGGAGTACGACAGTAGTTTTCTGTTGACGGAATTAGTGTGGTCAAAGGCTTCATGTCAGCATGTGGAATGGTGAGAGTTAAATTCCCGCCAGGCTTTATTTTTTTAGGAAAAGAAAATTTCGTTTATTAAGTTGATTTACATTTAAGAGTTTCCATTGATTTCTTTCGAAAGATAAACTTTCATTCTTCTAATCTTCAGGTTAGTTTTCGACCGCAGACTCTGAGGGAATATTTTCAAAAAGTACTACTCGTTTATTTGGTCCATTTTGTAACTAATGACTTTTGCATTCTACATCATGGAGAGAGTTGCCTAATGGCTCTGATTAGACGGTTAATTCCGTACACAGAAAACTCTTCGTATTCCTCAATTCCTTCCCAACGTTATCCTGCGTGACCACTCCTCGCACATTTGGCCCATTTCAAGTTAGTATATCTTGAGCATGCCCTTTAACATTTTATGCATTTAATACACTTGGCTACAAGTATAAAGTTGGCCTACTCAGACCTTGACTTATGAGTAGCACTTTACCACTCATCCTTGTTAAGTATCTCCAGATATATCAAGGAATCTTTCCAAACGATTTAACAGTGAGCATTATATTGAGTTGAATTGTATGGGCGGTAACAAGACTATGGCTTACGCCTGTCCCTATTGAGTTGCTATTATTTTAAATGTAATTTGATTAATTCAAATATGACTGCAGCACTATCTAAATGAAATGCTTGATCGCACAATGTATATATATATAAATTATAAAGTGCCGTGGATTATTTTGCTTTCGCGAAAAGACACGTGCTCTTATTTGTTAATAAGTGGAATAAGCAAGGAACCGACAACAGCAACCGCGGACGACCAAGGATGCAGACGAGGTCTGGAGGTGCAGTCAGAGAACTTGAACAGAATAAATAGCGTTGAGCCGCTACTACTCCTATTCATCATTTTAGCCATCTCTGCTACGGGGCAGACAATCATCACCTTGGTCGGACCTGCCATGGGGCAGACCATCCTTACTTACCGCCTTATCTGGGATAGGCAAACACCCTAACTTCAGATCTACTACGGGAAAGTTAGGCCAACGATCCGATGAGATACTCGAACTAGGGACTCTGATAGCGAACTCGAAAGTGCTACTACTTAAGACAGTAAGGAATTGTGAAATGGCGATATGATTATCTATGTCTGAAAAACCGTCATACAGCATTACCCACTCGAAAAAATATTGATGTATTAATAATGACCCAGATAAAATCCGAAAGGGAATTTAAAGCATTTTATAGACAGGATAAAAAACAAATCAGACGGAGGAAGCGAAAAATAAATGCTTTGAACGAGAGAGTGAGTGTCGGCAAAAAGTTTACTTCCGCATCATCAGCAATGAGTGCGACAGAGAGGAATTTCCTCAACTTTACAACATCATGCGAGCTTTACCCGAAACCAGCGCTAGTAGTGATACACGCATGACGTCATGGCGAAGACACTAGTACAGGTAGAGAAGGCCACGCGCCAAAGCCACGTTGAACTTATGTGTCAGCGAAAAGCAATATTTTATACATACAGACTAATTAAGTTACAATTCATTCTTAATATACAATTAGTTTGTGGAGAAAAAAAAAGCACGAATAGTTTAAGTGATGTGTACTTACAACTAATAAATGGTGAACAACACCACACATTTATTCCTTTTATGCACAAATTGTGTAACTTAATTCACAGTACTAATGTTTTCTAGCACTTCGTGGTAATTGACATCGTGGTGTAGTGGAAACAAATTAAGAACCTGAATATAAACAGGTTAATTGTGTCTGCTGGAACCCGGAAGAAAAAACGTCTTGAGGCTTAAACTGTCACTAGAGACGCTTAAGTGTGTGAATGAAAGAGGTAATGATGGAGTTATTAGCAAGTGAGAGAGTTAATAAATAATAATAGTGCTAGTAAAGAAAAAAACGCTAACCTTCTGGAACCCGGAAGCAAGCGGCTAGATGGAATAAGTGAAATATGTGAGAAGAGAGTGCGGGAGTTAAGTGAATTTTGTGTATAGTGTGGCAAATATAAACGATAATGCAGAAGGAACAACCTGTGACAGGATGTGGAAGAAGAAGCCGACACTACCAGGAAAGGGTGTGTGGAAAAAACTTTGTGGATTGACCAACGCATCCATGCGCACCTAATCATATTTCTTTTCTTGTTTCAGAAAGAGGAAGAAGCCATAAGAAGAAGCAGTTCAAGTAATGCGTTTTTCCTGTATTGTGTTTGTATTGTCTCTGTCCCCGTGTTGGTCTCCTTAAATGCTATATACTTTATTATTTTTTAATAAATAGAATATAAGTAAATAGGGCTTCCCCCCAGCAAATTGCCCAAAAAGTATACCTAAACAAGGATAACATTCTGGACGCCTGGAAAAAGTCCGTGCCGCCAACTCAGAAGTCTCAGACTGATGGAACAGAGGAGCTTATTGGCGTGCCGGAACTCCGGCAATCTAAGAATCTCTAGTGACATGCCTGCCTCAGGGCAAGGCGAGCGAACATCCGCCTGTGATGCAGGCCCAAAAAAGTGCACAACTTGTCCTGTGCAATTAATGAAAAAAAGGCAGGGGTGGATGAGGGTCCATAATAAAAAAAACATGTCGTGGGAGTGAGTCTCGAGAAACCAGCGAGCAGCTACTAACTCTCGAATTGAATGAGCTAGAAAGGTAGTTCATGTGTCGCTGCAATAATTCCTAAGAAACGTTGATCAGCGCTAAAGTTTTTGAAAATTGTATCTATCACCGTATCATAACTCAGGTTAGACCAGTAATATCAAACTCACAGCATGGATTTACGCAGAACAAATCAACGTCTTCAAATTTAGTAACAAACAGGAATTTTATAGCTAAAACATTAGATATGGGCGGTCAGGTTGATGTTATCTATACAGAATTTGCCAAAGCATTAGACACAGTAGACCACTGCATATTACTTGCCAACTTAAGCATTTCAATTTTATGGAAAATCTAATCAAACTTATTTCCTCTTACATACAACTCCGTGTACAATCCGTTCTCTACAGATAATATGTATCAAAGGAATTTGAAATTATAACAGGAATAACTGTGGGCTCAAATTGAGGCTCGTTATTATTTTTATTATTCATGAATGACCTCCCTGATTGTATAGTAAACTCTGGGAAACTATTATATGCAGATGATCTTAAAATATTTTCTAATGTTAAATCAATTAAAGATTGTTATAAATTACAAGTATATTTAGATAGTATAAATATGTAGTGTCACAGAATTAACTAGACTCTAGTATCAAAAAATGCACTTCGATTACGTTTCCTAGACGACAAAAATGTATTCAGTTTCCTTGCTCAATCAAGAACACTGTTTTACCAAGACCAGAAATAATAAAAGTTATTGGGGTTATCTTTGACTTTAAACTAACGTTTAATTGTCATGTAAACAATATAACAGCAGGATCGTTCAGAATTCTAGGATTTATTTATAGATTAGCAAGGGACATCAGAATGACTAGTACATACCAAAAGTTATATTATTCATTCGTTCGACCGACATTTAATATGCATCCATCATCTGGAATCCCACCACTCAAATTAACTGTCAGAAAATAGAAAAGATTGAATCTAAATTCCTCAGACTCCTAACGTACAAAACAACTGTTTTTTATCATAAATTTGAGCATTATGTAAACCTAATTCAGAATTTTGAACTCCTTACGCTGGAGAACAGGATAATCATTAATGACTTACTCTTTCTTTATAAATTAATTCATAACTGCGTAGATAGTATAGACCTATAATGAAAAATATGGGGGACATATTTAATCAAAGCGAAAATTATTTTCATAATAATTTCATAAAATTATTCAAAAGCAAGCACAATTACTATAGCAAGTTCTATTTTGTAAACATAGGATGGCAAAAATGGAAAGAAAAAATAAAAAAATAAAGAAGAAGAAAACTTACGATGGGCACATAAAAGCCTAATAGGCAATTGTAAATCATTTAATTATATTTAAATTATGTCTTATCTTATTCTTATATCTATATTTACTTTCTGTTTTTAGAGTATATAGTATTAAATTACATATATTACGTATGCGTTACTACTCCACTTTAATTAGCTATGTTTATTTTAAATTTTGCTTTATATTATGGTGTACTTCTCTTGTTTAATATATTATTGTGTTTGTATTTTGTTGATACTATTGATAGTCTGAATTGATTACATTTTAATAAACATTCCTGATAATACAAAAACTAAATTGTAATTTACTTTTTAGAGAATACCATAACTGGGCATATTGTATTGTATTCTTCTTCCTAAATAAATAAATAGGATGCTCAATGCTATAGCCTGGCGGTTATATAGCCTGGCAAACTATGAAGTCACAGTTGTCGAATAAAAAAATGAGATTTCATAACTACAATAAAAATTCAGATTGAGTTTAGTACGTGTTTATAAAATACAAAATGATGAAATAAATGCTGAACATAATGACAAACGTGGAAGTAGGTTACTATTATTTATAGTGATGAATTATCCGATTTAAAAGTGCGGCACCTGTGTTAAAAGTTGTTACCAGTTTCTGCTTGCAAGTGTTGTACAAGGGTATAACAAAATTGAGTTTTTCTATAAAATAAGAGTTTGGAGTTGTATTATCTCGGCTAGGAATTTCTTTTCTATATTATTTTCTTCGTTGCTCCAAAGTTTCAAGTTTGAAATTATCACACCAGTAGCTGTAGTCGTACGAACAATATGGTAACTTAACTTTGTAACATAGCAGTCTAATGAAATATTTTTGCACAGATTCATTAATATTATTGCTACTTTTATTCACGTCATTCCAAAACAACGTAGCATATTCTATTTTTTCCATTACAAGAATTTTGTAAAAAGTTAAATACGTCTGAATGTTGATAAATTCAAACCATTGGTTAAAATATATCCTATTAATTTTCTAGCTTCACCTGTAATTCTTGTGACATGATTATTAAATTTAAGTTTAGAATCAAAATAAATACCAAGATCCTTGATAGTGTTTACCTTCAAAGCATCCATCTCGTTTATTTTATGGTTACATACATAGTATTGCGTCTTATTAGTATAACTAATACATTTAGTTTTGAGAGCATTTATAACGACTTTATTCTTGGTACACCGTACAGTAATACTGTTGAGATCACCTTGTAATAATAGGTTGTCAATATAGTTATTTACCTCTCTATAAGATCGTCACCAAGTAATAAAAATTTAGATTGTTTTACAACTTCCATATATACATAGCAATATTAAATAGAAGTGGACCCAAAAGGAAATGGACCCCGGGGGAAAGCCGTTACTAATTATATCTTCATTAGATATGGTGTTTCCTATTTGAATTCTAAACATTCTATCAGATAGGAAACTCTCGATCCATTTCAGGTATGTGGGAGATAAACTAATATTAATAAGTTAATTTATTGGAACCAGATGATGCACACTATAAAATGCTTTAGCCGGATCTATATAAATAAAAGGCAATCTGAGAATAATAATCGTTTTTTATAAGCATGCGGGTAAATTTACTGTATTAAGTTTCGTAATGAATCAATTAAATATGAGAACAAACACATATATTAGGAACTTAAATGTTAAGTTATAATTTGTTTATATTCTTCTCTTGGTAGCTCTGGGTCTGGCCAATCATCCTGGAGAATGAAACGACTACACAATATATATATATATTTCGAGAATCTGCGTGTCAGTCTTATATGTTTGTTAATTTCTAGTGCTTGAAAATTAAACTTCATTGGATCTAAGGCACAGAGTAGGGTTACCAGAATTTTGAAAAAACGAAAACGGAGCATGTTATAAATTTAAACATTAAAAACGGGACGTAACATAACAATTAAATTACTAGATTGTTAACATCATTTATTACCAACTGTTAGGCTTTGGTCTGGCAGTGGGGCTCAAAGACCGGGGAACTCCGGATCTGGCATTAGAGTAAGAATTTTCGTTATTTTAGATGTCAACTAGAACGTGAAGAATAATCGTGATAGTTCGACATCAAAAGTTAGTAGAATGCCCCATAGAAAATAAAGTGATATTATTTGCCAGGGAAAACTTTACCCTGGATGAGTGTACGTGAAGATTTTGTACCCATTTATGATAAGCGTATTGTTTAGCATAAGAACACGTTCTCTCTTTTTTTCCAGCGTTCCTTACTTATATAGCATTTAAAAATATATTTATTAAGTCGGTACTGGGTTCGAAGCCCATAAAGGAGGAGCCCCGGGTTACACACGGTATTTTCTGTTGTTTTGGCTTCCTTGTTAATACACAGTTGCAGAGTAGGCACAGCTGCGGTGCTGTCACATTAATAATTAATAGTTATTCTCCTCCTCTCCTCCTCCTCCTTCTTCTAATTATTATTATTATTATTATTATTATTATTATTATTATTATTATTATTATTATTATTATTATTATTATTATTTTAAAACTGTTGCTATTGTTTTGCCAGCATACACAGTTTAGAATAAGTGACTGCAGTGTCCCAGGCGACCAGGAGGTCGATTGTATACGTTTGTGCATTCCTTTACAGCGCAAAAACTCATTTGGTAGGGTGGTACATTTTCGATATAGTTACTATTTCCATCACTCGTAAGGACAAGAGGTATATTTTTTTTCTTTTACATGCGGCGAAACTGACCTGTAAGGTATGAGTTCCGGCGTATGTTGTCTTGTATTTTGCGAGAAAATTTAACAAATTTCTGCTTGCTATTAGAGATACGAGCAGCAACTCTTTATTAAAAATTGAGTTTGGCTTTAGTAGATTTAGTGTCTCTCATAAAAATCCACGTTTTCCTTTTTCCCTTTTTTTTATAGGTAAACCTAAAACATTGTAAATTTTTGCTCAATCCTGGTCACATGTTTGCTGTTTGTAACGTGTTACCCTTATACTGCTGTTTAGTGAGTGCTAACGTTTCTACAGTTATTTCCTTTACCATGCAAATAGCAGTACATTTCTGATAAGAGAAAATGTTATAATTTCTGTTAGCAGATAGAAGTTGAATTAGCACTATTATTTCACGTTGTAGAATGCCAACTAGTCTTGCATTTGTAAGTAATATGGTGTTCAAAAAGGGTAGAAGTATAGTAGATATGGCAAGACTGAAGTCACCAAAAGAAGACGAAGTATGTGGGTTTTATGAGATAAGTTACTACAGTGCTGCTTAATTTTTTTCAAGATGATTAGATAAGGTGTCAGAGATGCAACTACTGGTACCACAAAGAATGTGTTGGCGTTAATAGAAAGAAATAATTTATTTGTGTGAAATGCTTGTAAAGTTTTAAGAGAAATATTTATTTTGATAGGCATATTAAGCCCCAAATATTTATTCATTTTAAGTTTACTATCCCAATTTGGTTTCTTCACAGAACAGTACAAAAAGTACCCTATCACTGATCAGCGCAGGTATCCACAAATACTTTTCTGAAGTCGTTTTCGAAAAAAAAAATTCTCTTTCGTTCCGAATGACCAAGTGGAAGAAGTACGGTAAGAAAATTTCTTTCTCAAAACAAGTCTAACAGAAGTGACAAATAAGACAAAGAAAAACATTAATATACGGATCGAACTCAGGGAGTTCTGGTAGACGCTGTCCTTACCAGGCCTGTAAGATGAAGTTATTTTGTATTTGTACGTGACAGGGCTTAGTAACCTGCTCGTGTTTAGCTCCGTAATGAATACTAGAGAGATTAGCATTGATCGAAATTGCACCGTAAAATGATCCCGAGATTCTACCCTTACTTGTCCAAAATGTTCCTATGTTCCCCACCATTATCCCTATGCAGTTTCATACGCCTCAATGTCCTCCTAATCATATGCTTTAATAGCTGCGGTACCACATGCTGGAAGTCTTCAAAAGCACTTGCCTGTAGAGCATCATTGTTCAGGTACCACTTTCTCGTGACGTATGATTTGATAGTCCCCTGCAGGGTATTTTATGTTGTAATAAATTCAAGACTTCGGGACGGCTGGTGAATTTGGGGACCCACGTCCTATCTACCGGCCAGGGAACAGTTCATGCAGGCGGAAAGGAACAACAAGTGCGATGTGGGTGGGAGCTCCGTCGTGTTGGTAAACAACCTTGTCGTTGATGCCGAAATTCTACAGCTGTGTAAGAAACCAGTCATTCAACACCTGCAGATAACAAACCTGGGCCCAGAAGCTTCAAAGAATTTAGGTCCAAAGAAGTGTTCTTCAGTCATTCCTGCCAAAAGCTTGACGTTCGAAGTATCTTTCTCAATTTCTTGGTAAAAATGTTGGTTTTCCTTTGCCTATATGAAGATGTCCCTATCCCGTAAACTCCGATAAATAGCACATTCATCAGAAAATGAATGCACTTCAGAGTATGAATTGTGGGGAAGGTCTCCAAGAAGATACTGTATGCTTCCAGCCGGCGGTTTAAGTCATCGTCCGTTAGTTCATTGATGGAATGTTTGCAGGCCTAAGTCCATTTTCATGTTGAGTTGCATTGTGCTCGTTTTAATTCCAAGATTTGCAGCACGCTTTCTGGTGGATTTGCAGGATGAACGCATCACTGACGAACTAACTTCAGCACATGTTACCCTTCGGATTGATGGATGACCAGAGCGGGATCATCCAAAACACTTCTCAGGCGAAAAGCTGTCTTCTCCCACGTGATCAAAGTCTGACTTTCCTTAACGAATCGTTCACGAAACCTATCAATCACCTGTGTCATATTTTAATTGGTGTGCTCCCGTTCAAGGAGACACAGATTTAAGCGCCCCTCCAAAGTGAAGTCGCTGGTATCTGCCACTGTTACTCACCAAACAAAAAAGATGAGGCAATGAACTGGTCAACGCACATACTTTACTCTCCTTGCTGGGCACTCACGTGGCAGTTAAGCTGGAATCACGTTGCAATTCACGCGAGAAGCATTGTTGCCATATCAATGATCAAGATAGGAGGATAAGATATTAAATATCTTACCATCTTACACTCATTTAGTTCAGGTGTAAATGAACTTTCTGGTCACCATGTATAACAATTAAGCATATGCTATAATCCAAGGAGAATGATATTATTTATCAAAAACTGTCAAATAAAGATATTCGAAAAGATGAACATAATTTAGCTTAATAAATTTATTTCAGCCTTTTGAAGTATGAGTTATAATTTTCGATATTTTTTTATAAAAACCATAATAATCGTTGGACTCTTCTGGGGTAATTATGAATCTCAACAATATCGACCCTATCAATAAATGTTAGCGAGTTTGGCTTTTATCTAAACCCTCTAGGCAACTTTAGCACAGACTGTATAGATGTCGATAGGAGAAATGGTGGATTGAACGAAATGGAGGAAAAGGGATCCCTCAAAAACCCACGCACATGGTGTTAGGCTACCAGAAATCCTACATGGCATGAGTTGGGATAGAACTTAGGATTCCAGGCACCATAGCTGAGAACTTGACCATTGAACTACGATGGCTTGCATAAAAGTTAGTTACTATAGAATGAAATGAATTTGATGGGAAATAGCATCATCATAGTTAGTGTTTGATAGGTAGAAACTGGGCTCCTGAGGTTAGGCTACATGCTCTAACATAAGTAAAGAACTTCATTCCAGTGAGAGAGTGAATTGATATTAGTGCCTTAAATAGCTGGAGAGCTTCTAAGAACAAGACCTACAGTTTCTGGTAAAGTGTGCTTCGAAACTCTTCGTTTAATGAACCTTTGTGTGATATGAACCCGTGACCATGCACACAGAAAGTGAGTGCTCTAACTTTTCGGTTATCAAAGGTAAATTTCCTTCGGTTACCTTGGTGAAGGTTATTATCAGATCTACCCAATGATAGGGTAAAGGTGTCCCGCGGAGAATAAGAGTACTCCAGCTGCTTTGCGTCGATTGAAGCCGTCTCACAGTTCACTGCCTATTTTTCACGAATAAATTTTTCGCAGGCTGCATGATTGAAGCACAATTGTGCTCCACATGACCATTCACGTTACTTATACCAAGAGGAATAAAGTGCAGCCGTAAACTGCTTTTACAACTGGAAGAAGATCCACTAGAACCTGAACCGGCAAGAAGAGAAAACACTGATCAGTGTTACATCTGTGGCACAAAAAAAAGCAAAACAATTTGAAATACGTGCACAAAAAAAAACAGAAATAGTTATGTCCCGATCACCAAAGAAATGTGGTGAGAATGCTTGGAATGAACGCATGTATAAGTACACTACAATTAAGTAATTCATTGTGATCTGACCTAGGTATGTAAAATTTCGGGAATAATTAAATGGCTAGAAATAGGAAAAAAAATGTTTTAATTTTTCGTAATTAAAAACAGTTTTTCTTTTGCAATTTTGGTGCAAAATGCCATAAGCAAAGCTCTTTTAATTAAAATTTAATAATAATTTATACATATTGTTCCTTTTGCTCTTAATCTAAGTTTTAAACAACTCTTTTATTATTATTATCGCACTTCACGGTTAGTTTTATTCGAAATTGTTAAATTTACAAACACAGTAATGTTAAAATGTTATTAATATAAATTAAATAGCAAATTTACAAATACAGTAATATTGAAGACAATTTTAACGTCCATATTTGTCTTTATATGTAAATCAGTGTAAATTTTTTCTTTATTTCAAATTAACCTAGAATCAGCATTAAAGAGTAAAATTGTTACCAAACATATGCACATTACAACGGAGCGCTATTACGCGACAAATGGTGTAAAGAAAATCTACGCGACGACGGGAATGTTAATTATTGAAAGTGGCTTCATTACGGAAACACTTGTGCAAGGAGGTGACTGCAAGAATCAACACCCATTTTTTAAAGTTTTATACGAATTCTGTAGGATACTACAGTGAAACAAATGTAAATATTACTTCAAATACCAGTTTCAAATTAATTAAAATCGGCCCTTTTATTAAATTTGGGGATCTTAATATATTTTTGGGACACCGGGACACAGCCCCAAACTTCGGTACGTACGTTGACCGTACTGATAAATTAATAAATTTTAAAAAATCTAGAAAGGAAAGGATCCCGACGTCCCGCAAGACATATAAATCTTTGGAAGTTTACTGTCTCGACAATTCCCATCAATTTTCTTTTTTAATGTACCGTATTAAAATATATATGCATTTACTATGGGTATTATATGTTTTTTTCTACTTACCGGAAGTGTTGACATGTGTGGAAGTTATGTTATTTTCTACCACAGTTTGATATAACAAATTATCTTTTTCCAAAGAATACGTTCCATCTGAAAAAAAAATATATGAAAGGAGTGACACAGTTATAAAATTTTCCAGTAAGCAAATCAGTCTATTAAGGTATACATTTCTAAAGAGAATTTAGAAAATAGTAAATTAATATATATTATTTTAATTAATTATTTTTTAATAGTAAATTATTTATTTTTTAAAGAATCATGTATCTAGGAAACATAAAAAGTAACTATATGGCTTACGTAACTCGCAAGTTAATCGCCTCAGTAGCATTCCTTCACAGTTAAATTTTATCCTGAGCAAACCAGGTTTTATAATGAATATCGACCTCTCCAAGATCTCTTCTAATATCTAATAGACTTTTGCCATTACATACTCTTGGTCATATGCTTTTGTACAAAATTTGGTATTTCTAGCTACAGCAATTTTGTCTGAGAATTTTGATCAGTCCGTCAGTGAGTCAGTCAGTGTTTGACCATGGAGTTTTATGTTCTGTCTACTCGCTTTGGTTCCCTGGGAGCGTTTCCACAGACCTACGATTTTGTATTTTCTGGGGGTCCTGTACCCTTTCTATCGTAATCAGACTCTCTGAGAGGCCTGCGACCCGCTTGGAGCCGAACTACCGCTTGCCGAGGGTGCGCTGGACACCCATAGGGGAGATTTGACCCATTTATTGTGATATACTCTTGATCATAGAACGTCATATTAAATTTCCTTTCTCTAATTTCAGTGGTTTGAAAAATTGTGTTTGGGCTGTCATTTTGGATTAAACAAGACGACTTTCTTAAATTTTTGTGATATACTTCTGAAGGTACAGTTTCATATAAAACGTCTTATCATTAGCTCGAACGGTGTAGAAACTGTTCTTTTGGCGGTCATTTTGAATCCAACATGTCAACTTATTCAAAAAGTAAAACTTTCCTAAACTACTTGTGATGATGCATTTATATTCCAAATACCGTAACTCTGGCTCAAGAGGTGTGGAAAATGGATTATTGCGTCACCTACATTGGATCTTTGAAGATATTTGGTAATATTTCCCTACCTAATGGTGATGATGTAACCTCATACAAAATTTCATTTTGGTAGTCCCAGCGGTTTAGGCTGTTTATTCTATACAACAATAGGCTTTGCGGCCATTTTGAATCCAAGATGACAACTTTTTCAACATGTTGTATTAAATTCCTAAACTTATCTGGATATGGCAAATTTCGTATCCTAGCTCAAACCGTGCAGGATATCGACCTTTGGCGTTCGCCATTTTGAATCCAAGATGGCGTTTTGGTCACATTTTTTAATATTTTCGTAACTTACTAGTGATGCTGTACCACTATACCAAATTTCATTTCAGTAGCCCCAGCGGTTTGGGCTATGTTTTCTTTACAACAACTGGTTTGGTGGCCATTCTGGATCCAAGATGGCGACGTTTTCAGAACTATGGATTTTTTTTACTTTACATAATCATGGTAATACACCTTGTTAGGATCCTTGCATGGCATTGTCGAGAGTTATAAATGTAAATAGTGGAGATTAAGTTTTGAATCACCCTGTCCTGGACATAATAAACTTAGTGGTATTAATGAGAAAGGTTTCAGGCTGATAAGGAAATTTGAATATTATTTTTACATATTATGTTTAATTCTTAAGTGTATTTAAATATGTTTCTTTTCTTCTTACAACACCCCCCCCCCTCTTGCTAACTGGACAGCTAAAAGCCAAACTAATACAGAAAGCCCGAACTCTTCAGACTTATTTTCTTTATTTCTTTCCTTTTCATTATTTCTTCATTTATAATCATATACATTCATTCGTAATACTGTATATGAAATTATTTTGTTTAGTGTCGTATATATTTATATGAATTGATTTTAATCATTTATTCATTTTTATCATGTATGTTTATTGTGTATTTAATGTTGCCAAACGATTTCTCTATGGAAACAACAATAAGTATTTTGAACTCTTGAAAATTCGTATTTGCGGGATTTTACGGGTGGCCCTCTTTCCGAAGTCTGTTTTGTTGCTTGGAGGGGGAAGAGGGGTACAGCAGAGTGCATTTGGAAGCATATTGTCGCGTAGGTTTTGGGACTCAGTTTGGGAGGCAGGACAAAAGACACCAAGATCCTTGCTTTCTTTCTCTTGTTGCGGGATTCGAACGAGAGAGGGTAAATCTGATGTTTTGTGTAGCGGCTGTGGTTGGCTGGATTTCTTGCTGCGGGAAGGGAAAGAGGGGCCTGGCGGATAAGCTAGCGCTGGTGAGATAGGCGGCTCGGAAGAGAGGGTGTGGGAATGCTGAAGTGTGTGGTTGTTTAAAGTGAGGGCTCTGGATATCGGTGTGTCGTCGTCGATACCATCCCTCGAAGAAAGAAAATTTTGATATAAATAATGTAAATGGACAGGTAATAGTGCGTGGAGACGAAAGAAGCTTCAAATGTGTAAATTTCATGTTTCTATTTCAGCAGCGCCGACCCTTTGCAGCACATAAACTGATTTAAAGAATGTTCTTGTGAGCTAACTAAAATGATTTCAGAAATATTGTGCTCGAGCTTGGCTCATGTTTCTTGCATGCTTCCGCGGAATTAAGATAAGGAATAGGCATAGGTTTAAATTGAGATTTCTTTGAGACAGAGAGAGAAAGTTGAATATCTCATTTCAAATTACTGCAATGATTATTTAAGCGTAGAGTGCTGGTACTCCTGAGAGAAATGTCTTTGTTGATCACCGATCGTAGAAAAATAAATAGCCAAGTTCGGTGCTATATGAGTATATGTGTACGATATCCTGCGAAATTGATGATGTGACCCCCTCACATTCTTCCCCAAAGTTATGCTTTTCTCTAAAATTTGATGACAAACCCTTGGGAGAGATGTTCAAAGGCTTTGAACACAGTTCATCCCAAACCCTATCTTTTTAGATAGAGGTCTCCCCCCCTCAGTCAGAGGTGTTCCTGTGTTCCCAAGTGGTGATCGTCTCTATTGAAATACATCAATTTTGATTTTCAACTGACCTTATCAGACGGAAATCTATTCAGGACGAGTCACAACACTTTTTTACGAGAATCTGGGGAATACCTGTAAAACTATAGAGGAATACAATTTCTTGAATGTTTCGCTGAGTGACATATATGTTTGTATGTGTGATAACAAATTGATCTAGAGTACCAGCAAGTAATTCGGTAGCATAAAAATATCAAATAGAAATAATTGTATGATTTCAGTTTATGCCAGAAACAGGGAAGTGTGGGCGTGATAAAGTAAATTCAAGCAAAAAATTGCATTGAGAGTTGTATGCAATTGATTCGTATTATGTTGGTTAGGGATTCGTATGTGGAAAGAGAGTACTGAGTCAAGTAATCATTGCCTAGCCTATAAAATTTAATCGTAATACAAAATTATGTTCCAATTTGAAATATTTCGAGCCCAAGTTCCTACAGAAATCGTTCCGCTCTCTTGTACATAATCGTAATCAAATAAATCATTATATTATGCCTCGAGAAGCAATCCGAGGAATTGTTACTTAGAGGAAGCAAAGAATTATTCCATCTCCAGTAGAGTTTGCTATTACAATCTACATTAACTGATCAGGAAGTTAACAAAATATTTCTCATACATATATACATATTCTATCATTTTTTATTTCTGTTTGGCCGGACACGGCCTGGCGTCCGTTGAAGTTGCATATAGATCGAAAGAAAGTAGTAGAAGCGAACAGTGGACATTAAGTGTCCTCCGTCAGGTTCCTAATAAATCCGTGGCATAAGTTGAAGAGAATTTTTTCTGAACTTATATGTTGATGGTTTCTACAATTTATGAGACTCGAATAAGTTGTACTAGGAGTTCCGAGAAATTATGTATAGAAGTAGAAGCAGCGTAGAGAACCATAACAACCTTAATAACAAATTTGATGTTTTAGCTTCAGTAGTTTGGCGTGGGAATTTCGATGATCAGTCAATCAGTCAGTGGGTCAGTGAGTGATTGATCGTATTGCTATCTATCTATCTATCTATCTATATATATATATATATATATATATATATATATATATATATATATAACTCGCTTTCCTTAGCTAGGGACGCTGCCCACAGAAGCCTGTGGGAGCTTCGCTCCTTGAGTTTTTTGGGGGTGCTGCGTCCAAGATTTCGTAATCAGACTGCTCCTCATGTTGCGGATCTGCCCTTCCAAGGGAGGGTGCGCCATATTGAAAATATTGGCACATTTATTGTAACCTAATAGTGATGGTAAATCTCCATACCAAAATTCCTTTCTCTAGCTTCAGTGGTTTGGAAAATGAATTTTGGAGCGGCCACTTTATATTGATGATTGCGATATTTTTTAACAATTTCTTATATTGTCGAGACCTATTCCTGATGGTACACCTTCATATAACATTTCATTTCTCTAGCTCCAACGGTGTGTAAAGTGTTTATTGGGGGGGATTCCAATTAGAATCCAAGGCTTTTTCAAAATGTTCTAATATTTTCCAACACTACTTGTGATTATACATATTTATGCCGAATTTCGTATCTCTACCTCTAACAGTGTGGAAAATGGATTTTTGGGTCCGCCATTTCGGATTCATTATGCAAAATTTTCTTAATCTAATTGTGATGCTATACCAAATTTTATTTCAGTATCCCAAGCGGTCTAGGCTGTGTATTCCATACAACAATAAGTTTAGCGGACATTTTTGATAGAAGATGGCAATGCTTTCAACATTTTGTAATACTTTTCTAAACTACTAGTGGTCTTGTACCTTCATACGAAATTGTGTGTCTCTAGCTCAAGCGGTGTGGAAAATGTATTTTGGGGGTCAGCCATTTTGGATTCAAGATAACGACTTTTCAAAATGTAATATTTTTGTAACCAATCAAAAATCACAAGATATAAATTTCATAATATTAATTATAATTTAATAAGCAAGATAAAGATAAAATGAAATTCTTGGGCGGTGGGTTTGATAAGTAATTGTGCAAACAAAAATATTTCGTGAACACCATCCCACAACAGGAAATGTTTATCTCGTTAACGTAACTAGATCTTCTTACCACTTTATATACTTAAGTTACAATGTTTGTTGCTGAATATTGTTGCCTTTAACTGCAATGGATGTACTCCTTACCTCTATCAAGAATATCTAATTCCTTGGCAGCTGCTTTGCTAATCTTGGGAACCCTTGTCGGGGTGCTTGCCTTTGCTTCCTTAAGCTGCTTGGCAACATCTCTCTTGTGCTTTGTTATACTGTTGTATTTGAATTTCGATGGTGCACCATTACTGAAAGTAAGGATAAATCCCACCACCATGAACATTATCGCGAAGAGTAGGATAAATTTTATATGTTTCATCTTGTTGAACTGCAATGAAAAAGAACTTATTTATTTTGATACAAGAAAGAATGTTATTATATGATTTATTCCAAATAAAACGTATTTTTGTTTGTTCAAAATGGTGTGTTGTACTCTTATAATCTTCGAGCTAATACTTACCTTATTACCTCATCAAGTAGAAACGTATTTTAAAAAATATTTGACTTGCCCAGTTTTAAACATATCTCCAAAAGTTTTGTACAAATCTTCACACAATATCTCAGTTACGTGTAACAATGCCTTTAATATATTAATTAACGAAATGCAGACTATTTAGTGGATTTGTTGGATTTTATAAATATGAAGGTAGAGTATTTCAATATGGTGCACAACATACATTAGAATGAACGTTAGAGAACTAACAAAGACAAAAAAAGACCAAAATGA
Source organism: Lepisma saccharinum (assembly GCA_022664845.1). Lineage (NCBI taxonomy): Eukaryota > Metazoa > Arthropoda > Insecta > Zygentoma > Lepismatidae > Lepisma > Lepisma saccharinum. The sequence goes on from JAGDQP010005622.1 coordinate 21,450, forward strand.
AAGTCACAGAAAAAGGGCGTGATTTTCTTACTTTTAAGAACATGATATAAGACTGTTGTGTGTTTGCTCTTTAAATTATCTTTCTAACGCATTATCATACAAGCAGATAATATGCATAGAACGTCTATTATCAGTAAATCTTTATTTGATGTGCTGGTTTAAGTAATAGAGATTACGTACATCTACAATGCTTTCCCGTTAAATAAATAAAATTGACAAAGCAAGTTTACGTCCCTGTGGTCTTGAAATATTTATTTTTGTGATAACGTAGTGTCTATACCTTCTTGTGAATTTTCTTGTTTCCTTCAAATAGTTATATGTAACTTGTAGCCAACATTTGTCTCGGTCGAGTCAATTACCCTTTCACATATAGCTTCATAACAAGCTGGAAATTGATTGACAAAATGAATCCAGTTTGACAAAAATCGTAATTCTTTTGTCTCCCGGGTCCATATTTATTATATAGACGTCACAAATATATCCTACTGATATATGTCTGTGCGCACCACTTTATAACAACTAATCCTATTACAGACACAATTAATACGGTGATACAGTGGACAACGTCTGCCTATTTTCTACCTGCACTAATATCTCCAGCTAAATATGATTTCATAGTGACAAGACTTACTTCTAAGCCGTTATACAGTGTTCTTCTTCTTGAAGCTTTGTATACAATTCGGATGATATGAGAGTGTTAAAAAACATTTACTTTTTCCTAGCAAAGCGATTCAGTGAACAAATATTAGAGTATTACGTAAGACGATTGATCCAATTGTGTCAAGTTAAATTCATTTATATTCCCCTTTTAAAAATAATTCTTCGTGATCAGGAGTAATCAATACAAGAAACGTATTAATATAAACTTCCAAAAATTGTAATTTGACTAATAGCATGTTGATAGTTATATATAAACTTATTGTGAATATCTTTATCTGGTTGTCACTACACATGGGATAATTGAGATATGTTTCTAGTGAAATTTTATGTCATTCTCGTAATTTCTGCCAGCTTCGAAAAGTTAACGCATTTTCGCTGCAGAATTGAAGGTCACTCGTCAACAAAGCTCTTGATGAATTGTAACAATTTTAGCTAGATGTGCTTCTTTTTTACCTCCTCTACTGGTTTTGATCGATTCTGTTAACTATGTTTGAGGAAACCCCACAGTAATCCGGAGACATTTTTATCCAATCTAAACCACCCCAGAGGTGTTCAGAATATTTTAAAGCAAGAGTCCTACTACCAAAATCTATGTGCAATACACAGAAAACAGATTATCTGCGATGTAGTCGGGCACCATCGTGCATGAATTTGAATAGCGCCACTTATTCATCAAAGAAACAAATGTGAAATAGGATAAAGTCTTCTGCAAATAATGTCATATAAAGCAATGCTTAGACCGTTCCGTCAAAAATAATCATACACACAAGAGATGAAATTGGATATCAGAGAGTGAAGCGTTGTAGGGTGAGGGTGTTTGCACACTAATGGGTGTATATTTGTGTTCCTAAGACAACAATTAATGTTTACTGACGTATCCATCCAGATGGATATGTGCATCTATAGGAAACCAGGTGAATTCAGGGTCAATCTCTTCGTTTTCTATTTAGGCAATTATGATCCCGCCAAAAGCACGTCTGACCTCAATGTGTGTTTATGTCATGGTTGATAAAGTTAAATTTTGTGTGGAGACACGTCAATGTAGTGATGCAGTATGCACATCACATTTAAGAATTTCATCCGAACCTGTTGTGTTGCTTTCCACATAAACCTAATGCACATTATTTATAACACATCATACGATTAAGCCAGGGTAAAATTAAGCACGTGTAGTTCAACAGAGGAAATAATTAAACATTAGCCATTAACATTAAGTATTTGATTTGTTGTTGCCATTGTCTTACCGTGTTTGTTAAGAACTGAATACAAGGGACGCTTTTGAAAAGAGGCGATTGAATATCGCAAGAAAAGCCATATGTATAACGACTAGTGTGGTAAGTAAATTATAAAGATAACCAAACCAATAAAGGTACGTCGGATTTTCATGTGGTCTAATTGCAAGCGCTCCTTATATGCAACAATTGTGGTTATTAACGTAATCATAGAAATGGGTGTATGCTCTGGAAATTTATGTTTTTTTATGATAATATTATTTTTTGTCATTTAATATAATTTAAGCCATATTAAGTCATTAGTATTGCTTCAAACAAATACAAATAAATAGTAAAACAGCAATATCTCAATATTCTAGAAAAGTGATTTATTGTATAATGCACGCAGACATATTGTAATGTTAAGAAGATAAGTTGGGTTTGTTCGCAATTTATATTAAGCTTTCTTGAAAATATTATTTGAATTACGAATTCCTGCTTGAAATTACACTATTTTCACACATTTCTCTAATTCACTTGTAACCTTTATGAGACGCGAAATTATATTTTAATTTCGTTATTAACCCGCACTTTAATTTAAGAGCAACGTTCTCGAAAATGTCTACCTCTCGAACGCCTTTTCTATTTTTCTCCTTCCAACTACCTCTCGGTTTCCTCCTCCATCAAGGCCGTTTCGGCTCGAATATTACTCTTGAAACCATATTTTCAAACGCACGCAATAAATGTTTATCTGCGAGCATTATATTGCCACTTTCATAACGATATAATAATACCTGCCAAATAACGCACACTGTAAAATGTGGAAACACGAAATGGATTAAAGCTACTCCGCTTAATGGAGAAACCAAAGTCGAAAATTAATAGCGTTCTGTTGTATTTACTTTTAAATGTGGATATAGTACAAGCCCTTTAGTGGAAAGGCTGGTAACCTTAACTCCACTTTAAAGTTTAACATTTTCTTTGTAATGGTTTAACGTTAACTGAAAATTGGTTGAAACTGGCCAAAGTGTTTCGTCGGTGAACGTTAAACTTATTTTTCGCATACAATTTGGTCTTTTTCTAATCGAAGTGTAAGCTAAACTGGCCGTTTTGAGGTTGCGTACATTTGTGGATGAAGTTTAAGCCTTCGTTAGATATTTTATAATCCAATAACAAGAGTAAATGTACTTGCTTCTCACTGAACGCCCCACCATTTTGAGTATTTATATTGTTTTTACGCTGTGAACAGTAAACAGTTGACTGGTGGATCGAGAACGACATGATTGCATTGGCGGAAAGTGGAATAAAGTTGTGTATAAATCTTTACACAGTAGCAAACGTATCTCTCTTTTTTTCACCAAACATACCTCGTAGTAAAATCTACAAAATGTTAATCATTAGCCTCCTGCGCAGTAAAATCCTAGCTATGAATGTCACTAGGAAAGTCATATACACCAACTGCCGTCATAGCTAAAAAGCGAGAGCATCCGATCAGTGTGCTAGGGGACCCTGGATCGAAACCCAACCACCTGAATTTTTCTTTCTTTCTTTCCTTTTTAAATTTTAAAACAACATCACATTTTCTGTTTTCTAATTGCAAACACTGTTCTGCTTCAATGAAATGCATTGGAAAAGACATGTATTTGCATTTTGAAATTTTACAGAGAGTAAAACTTTCAACCGAAAAATGGCTGAATGTAGGTTAATCCAAAAAGTGAAGGCACTTTTTGGATGAACGTTGCGTGTCCTACTTTTACAGTGTATCTGTGCTCTTTCAATTTAAATTTGAATATTAATCGCCTGATTTGAGTTACTGGTCTCCCACCAGGCGCCTACAAAGGTGGTGGATAGGGGAATGCCGACCAGATGTGGTAGGTGCCCGAAATATTCCGGGGTGGACCAAAACTAATACTGCTGCATTGCACTTAGTAGGGGTATCAAGAAAGGCGAACAAAAATATAATAGTGAGGGGAAGTAGCATCACCATTATCTCTCTGACGCTGAAAATGAATGACATCGGAAAGGCTCAGAGATGGGCAGAGGACGACATCTTTACTGCGAGGTCGTAGAGCTGATAACCATACATCGCTAAATCATGTCAAGAAATAGTAACAGATGGTTCATGAATTCTCCTGAGGTAAAATATTCCGCAGGTAAACTAGTATCTCACTCGGATCAACGGGCGGGAACTGTTTCAGTGGGATCCAAGAACGGGATTAAGAAAGAGAATAGGAAGTGGAACGTAGATTGTTATACAAAACAGGAGCTCCTCAGGTGCCGGTACGCAATACCGAGAAGTACGAGCTGTATATATTAGCGATACACGAAATCAGCTGGGAGAGTTATGATAACATCCGACAGGGCAAGTACACTTTCTGCTACGGCGGAACACAGTCTCAAGATTTCGGAACAGAATTCCTCATTAAGAATAGTATTTTTCTGGCGGTTCAGAATATGGGGTTCGTCAACGAAAGACTATCGTACGTTTCGATACGTAAACGATGTTGCCGCACGGTTTTAATCAGTGTATATGCTCCGACTGAGGTGGCTAATGATAACGATAACGACAAAGATACATTTTACGAGTAGCTAGAAATGTAGTTTAACCGATCACAAAATATAATATGAACATTGTATTGGAATTCAACGCTTACAGCCTTCACGAAAACACCAACAACAAGGGATAAAGACTGATAACTTTCGCGATCTCGAAAAATCTACTAGTAAAGAACACACACTTCCAGCATAAATACATACACAAATACACATTAATATCTAAGGATGTTAAAATGCTCAACTAGATCGATCTCATATCAGTAAATAGAAGAAGAGACACCAATATAATGGATGGAAGGTGACATCGACCATCAGTTAGTGATCACAAAATTGAGGGTAAAGTTATGCATCGCTAACAGATAAAGTAAAGGATCAACATAACTTAAATTTGAGGTTAAACGATTAAATAATCCAAGCGTAAAAGCACACTACCAACTCGAAATTTCATAGGTTCGAAATCTTAGCCTATTTGAGTAGTAATAATGATGACAGTAATAGTGAAATTGATGTAAGATGTGGGAGGCAATTCGTGATTCAGTGAAAGGCGCAGCAAAGGAACGTGTAGGTGCGAAGAAACCGAATAAAAAGAAGCCTTGGTTTGATGAAAATGCCTTAAACGTCACGAGGAACGACATCAAGTAAGGTAGCGATGGCTAAGTAATAAAAGGGAAGCAAATACCAATTCATAGAGTAACGCGAAACGCAACGCCACGTGACGGATCAGTCAGTCTTAGCCATAGTTGCCTAAAGGCCTTGAAATAAATTCAATTCAATTCATTTAATCGCGGATTCAGAAACAAAATGCGAGAATATAGGACCCACAAGATTCAGGAAAGACAAATAACATACGTGATCTATGCAAAGGATTAAACTCGTTAAGAAAGTGATGTCAGCCGAGGTTAGGGATTATTAGATATGAACGCAGAAATATGTAGGCATATCCGACTAAAATTATCGATGTGTGGAAAAGTTATTTCGACAAACTGCTTAATGTACACAACGTTGAAGAATGAGAGGAATCTGAAATCTATACCGCAGAACTGTGGATACACGAACCTAGCGAGATCGAGGTCGAAATGTCGATAAAGATAGTTTAAGAAAATAAAATCGCCGGGAATAGACAATATATCAGCCGAATTGAGTAAAGTAGGAGGAACGGCACTAATGAAGGAACTGCATGATAACCGCTATATGGAGAAAGTAGGAACTTCCAAAGGAATGGAACACCTCATGAATAGTCCCGCTTTATAAAAAGGGCGATACATCGGACTGTAATGATTACTGCGCAATCTAATAACTCCCAACAAGTTACAAATTATTGAGTAATTCGACTAAGCGTATACGTAAATGAAATAATTGGATATCTCTAATGTGCATTTAGAAGTTCACGTTGGACCAGATTTTCGCCTTACGACAAATCTTGAAGTCGAAATGGGAATATAATGGGAATTTTCACCAGCTATTCATTGACTTTGAGAAGGCTTATCATTCCACCGAAAGGAAAAACTGTATAGTATCCTGGTACAATTTGGAATTTCGAAGAAGCTTGTTCAACGTGTGAGGATGTGTCTCAGCGACCTCGTAAGTAGAGTACGGATAGGCAATAATATGTCAGATAGTTTCACGGTTCGCAGGCGATTAAGACGAGGTGATGCCTTGTTACCACTACTGTTTAACTTTGCCTTACAATATGTTTTTTTTTTTAAATAAAATAATGCAAAAAGAGATTAACGTTGAGTGGCTTGAGTGAACTGTTCGTGTACGAGGATGATGTAGATTTAATACTGGACGATATAGATACACTACACTGTAACACCGATGTCTTAGTAGAAGCGTGCGATAACATAGATCTACAAGTAAATATAGAGACAATAAAATACATGATAACGAGCCGAAACACAGAAAATAACGGAAATAGGTACATAGCAATTAAAAATGAGAGCATAGAGAATGCAATCAAATTTAAATGCTTGGGAGCATATTTAACAAGCAAAAACGAGGTAATGGAAGAAATAAAAAGCGTTTAGTATCGGAAAACGTATGCATCTATTCAGTTCAGAAACTTGTAACGTAGCATTAATACCAATGTAGTTGAAATGGAAAATATACAGAACAGTTATTCTGCCGGTAATACTTTACGGTTGCGAAAGTTGGAGTACGACCCTAGCTAAAGAACATAAATTACGAGTGTTTGAAAATAAGGCTTTGAGAAAGATATAGGGGTCGAAACGGGCCAAGGTGACTGAGAAATGGAGGAGACTGCATAATGAAAAACTTCATGGAGTGTACGACTGATCGTATGTTGTAAGAATAATGGAATCATGACGACTAAGATGGGCTCGAATGGGAGGAAAACAAAGATTATATCCCATCTTTATTGGAATGCCGGAGGAAAAAAGACCGTTGGGAAGACCGAGGCGACGTTGAGATGAAAATATTAGAAGGGATCTTCGAGAAGTAGGTGTTTGTGATGAAAACTATCCTGATCTTGCTCGCGATAAATCTCGATGGCTAACATTTGTTACCACGGCTCTCGAGTTCCGTTAGCCATATAGTAAGTAAGTAATATTAATCGTGTTATTAGGCGTCCCTCGACTGAGTAGAATAAATGAGTTACTCGATGCTAAGTTCGTTCCTGTTTGTTACATATGCTCCCGATTATTTGAATATATTTATTTTCTCTAGTATTTCATTCTAAATGGTTATGTTTTATTTGCTTCGTCTTATTTTCTTAGTTTTCTAACTATGTATTTTGTCTTATCTACTTTCGCTTGTATCGGGCGGCCCGGGTTGAAATCCTGGCCATTCCAGAGATACTTTTCTCTCAGTGTTCCCATGCCTGGCGCTCTGAGGTGCACTCAGCCTCCTATCAAATTGAGTACCAGAGTCTCCTTGGTATTTCTGGGCGCCTTGGGAAGGTAAAGGCGGTTGAACGTGAGACTGACCAGCGCACCTCACTTCGTACCGCAGGTCAAGAAAATGTGGAGCGCTATCACCGCATCCCCCATGCACCGTTCACAGTGCGTGTGTATCACACAGGGGCTTTACCTATTTTTTTTACCTTACTTTCGCATGTATACCCAACTCATTGCAAGCTTTTCTACGACACCGATGTTATTTATATTTTGTAGTTCACCTTTATCATCCTCTATTAAATCTGCATCATCCGCGTAGACGAACAATTTTCCAAAACCATGCAATAACAGTCCATGTGGTCCATGTAATTTCCGTCCAATCAAGATATGTGTGGTCCTGTAGGGACCCTATGGTGTTCAATGTTGATTGTGAAATAGGAAATTTTCATTTTATTGCAGATTCTGTATCTACAAAAAAAAGTCAACCTCTAAACTGTGGGATATGAGTCCTTGACCCGACAGTGCCGGAAAGCAGATTTATTTTGAATTGTATTTATTTATTCCATAACTGTGCTGGTGGCGTTTAACAATCCTCAAAGACTAAATTTGCATCTTGCGTTGTGTTGAGTGGATGACGCTTTGACTACGTATACTCTGATACAATACTATGTGTGTTTGGATCGTCGGTGGCTAAGTTCTACTGTTTTTTTTTAATGCATTTGAACCACTGTTTATGTGAAAATATCAAAGGAGAAACTCAAAAGATAATGTAAGACCCTGGACTACTGTAGGCGGAGGATCAGAGAGATCATGTGAAGAATGTTGTCTAAACTATTTACTACGTTCTCATTGTTCACTGCAGGGATGGTTTACGGGGTGAATCCGGAGCGTTCAGACCCCTCTTCAAAATTCAGAGTTTGTTTACTTTTAGACGTAGCTATACATATTTAATGTGCACTTCATACCCAAGCACACGTAGGCCCTCATCCGAAAATCTCCGGACTCCTCTTAAAACCAACGTCTAGATACATGTCTAGACGAGTCAAATCAGTTCCGATGTTCGCTTCTCCTTTTAATGTGATTGATATGTTTATTGGGTAATTATGTTCAGTAATGTACCTTATCTGAAAATATATAGAAAGGATTGAAAATGACGTTATTATAAACTTTTGTTTGTTTTCCTTTTATACTGTCAAAATTGTAGCATGGGGGGCGGTTCATAGTTTCCACTTGCAAGTTATTTAGCCAGCACTGTTACGGCTTAAACCATTTAAGCGACTTTGGATAGAATGGGAATTCATGAAATTAAGAGAGCGGGAGGAAACGTGAAAATTCCTTGAAAACCTAATCATACAAAACACACTGTACAACAAAACGCACATGGCATGAACTGGGGTTGAACCAAAGTCTTAAATATCAGAGGTGAACGCTGTATCACTAATCTGCCTTTGCTCTTTAAAGGAGAGACATGATGTGAATTGACAAACGATCCAGAACGGCTAAATATCTCTGTTAGAATATGTTTTCTTTAGAACGTGAGACAAAAGTAGCAGTGAATCAACAGAACTATCGGACGGGAGGGACCATTAAAATTTAGGGGCCCTGTGTGACGCCTTTTGTAGGCAGGGAATTTCAATATGGAGGCAAAATTGTGATTTTCATTGAAAATATATGGCGACTACATTAATCCAAGTCAGGAGCCCAGAACAAATTAGTTAAAGGGCTTAAGAATTTGCAATGTTAATGCTTTCAAAATGCATGTTTTATTAGGCTTGCTTCGAAACTGATTTTGCAGCTGTTAAGCACTACAAGTTTTCTCGACGCCGAATATATATTGAAATGTTGTAAGCATTGTCTGTATATCATTATGGATGCATTGCATACTGTTCATTATTTTTTCCTAGTATCAGAATCTACAATGATAACAAGAGCATTGTATTTAACAATACACATTCAGGCGTTATGAGGTTTATCATACAGTATTCTGGACCCAATATGCAGTATCTCATTTCATGACCTAGAAATTGTATCGTCAGTAAGTTTTTGTAGTCGTTTATTCTGCGATTTCAAAGTGTGGAATTTCTTACCCTCTGAAACATCGTTCATAGATACTGTATTGAGAAGGATATAACTTATTTTTTCTTCCATAGATGCAGTAACAAGTGTGGGTTTCGATTTGTAAACTACAAGATTGGCCACATAGGAACGCACACATTTTATTATGCGTACCAGCCTATAGTTATCTTGATTTCCTGAACATTTTGTCTCTTTTAAGTTAAAAATAAAACGCTTTCGAGATATTTAGACGTTGCGGAGCTTCTAACACTTCTCACCATGAATCTACTATTCGGTCTTGTATTGCCAGGACGCTCACCTTACGGTTTTGATCAGGAGATATTCAGATCTATTTCTTTTCCGGAGATACAGATTCTGCAATAGAAACTGGAGAAATACATTTGTAAAATTAAAGTTGTGGCCCATCCAGCACACACAAGACTACATATATTTTAACTGTCCCAGCGATCAAACAATTCTGTAAATTTTCTGCAATTTTGGTATATTTCAAGTTTTCGAAAATACATTCTGATAGACTCTCAGTTACTCATAGTTGAAGCGACATAAGCAGACTTTTTTCTGATCAGCATGAAATGAGTATGCTGCGGTCAAGAGGCAAAATAAATAGGCGGGGTCAAGTGGCAAAATCGTTAACTTTCGTAAATGTAAAATGGTTCAACGTATACATCATTTGAAGATCCCGTTGATTTTATTTCCAAAAGTAATAATTCTCTGGAAATTCAGTGAATACTTTGCGATATATCGAGTATTGGAATTGCACATTCTGCAAATCTACACATCCTACAATGTTAGTGACGTTTCAAGTTACCAAATTAAACGTTCAGTGTTTCTTCCACCAAACACCACGCAAGATAAGGGAACTGCTTGGGCATCACTGTGATATATATTTTACTGTGCCACATGTCTTTGCAGTGAAGCCAGCACAAATTATACATTGCTTGTTTTGTCATAAATAAACTAAACATAATCAAGTGTCATTGAAAGCTGGCTTCTTGCGAATTTATAGGTAATGTATTACGAAAAATATATTTAAGAGACTGAAATATTTTTGCGGAATTATAAGCAACCTAGCTAGTTTTACCGAGCAAATTACGCAGAATTCAAATATTATTGGTTCCCAAGCAGCTCCAGAATGCTCCGGAGATCAAATATGGCAACACAAATTTAATTTGGAGAGCTTGACTTAAGTTCTTGATAAGCTTCTAGAAAATCCAACAACACAAGTCTTTCTGGTCGAAATTTTAGAAAATATCTTTATTCAAACATTTTACATGAAATCTATATATTACACCGTCTTGGGCGAGGTTTGGAGTTCAGGACTTACATTAAAACCAGATAACATTATTCTTCAATGTAAGGGCCGGTTCGGTGGCCGAGCTGCCTGCAGCGGTAGGCCATCGGCTCGAAAGTCCCGGGTTCAAGTCCCAGAAGGAGCATGGGTGTTGATTTTAATAACTAAGGGCGAATCGTGACTGGCCGAAGTCCAAAGTTACTAGACTGGCCCATATAAAAATAAAGGCTTTTTTTTTTTTAATATAAGGATGTCACCTTGCAGCTCTTGTCTTCAATGCTGAAACCAGACCAGTTCTATTAACCCGGCGACTTGTCCTGACCCAAACCTAAAGTGACTCGGTCCGCCATTGGAGAAGGTGACCTATTCTAGCCCCGACTGGTTCGGGACTCGGTTTTAACCGAAATCACCAGACTGACTTAATTCAGCGACCCGATGATTGATTCTTTACCTAATTGACACAGTGGCCAAAACTTCACCCGGTGACCAGTTTTATTCTCGTCGTTCGAACCAATCAATGTTGCATTTTGTGAGATTCTTCGAGAGTACCGTAATTTTAATTTTGGGTATTTTAAAAGAGTTTGATGCTTTTATGCCATTTAGTACTTTAACGACAGGTTATTGCATTTCCGAGTGGGGAGGAGGTATTTGCATAACCGTGCAATATTTTTTGTTCTTTCCGAGCATTTGAGACTATTTTCATATTTGAATATCACCGTTAGCAACTCCCTGGTGTCATATTTCTCGCGCTCTGTCGTAAGAGCCCGCATCCAGTCACCTCAGAAAGAAACAGTGTTCAAACACAGCAGTGCATAATAAGGAAATAACTAAACATCTGCGTCATCAACCGACTAATGACGGCCAACATAGGGTCATACCAGGTCCCTAGTATGGACCCAGGGACCCGTTCCAAAAATTGACATAAATTTCCCAGGTTGGTCCGGTGACCAGTTGAAGCTCTGGTTATCCCATTGACGAGTGTAGTGGATCAACCTCCACTGTATATGATCCTTATGTATAATTCACTGTGTGGTTCTTAGTTTACTTTGCTTGCTCACTATCTAGGGCCTTTTGTTTATTTTCATGGAAAGGGTGTACACACTCTGTGTTCGTGGTGTGAAAATCTCCTATCATATGTCAAGTATCTTCATAGAATAGTATGCCTAAATATTTTAATGTGTGGACGTGTATATTATGTGTACATCTTTCAATCAGTAGATTCATATGGACTCCATTAGTGGATTTCTATACGCATTTATGGATTTTTTTTGTTTCACTTGAAACTCAATGGACCTAACGAGTTGAACGACATTTTTTTTAGCACTACGAGTACGACATCAGTAAAGGGATATAAGATAGCAGACCGGACTTGATTCCAGAAACTAATTGTATGAGACTCCAGAAACTTGACTTGAATTTGGTTGGGTACAACAAAGCACCAGTCAGTTTCGAAAAGAAAACCGCACTTTTTCTCAGGAATCAACGAGGGCGTTACCAAGTTCTGCAAAGAATTAGTACAGAAGTTGGAAGAAGTGTTATAATTCACTTTGGAAGATTACAAAGCCCGCTTTGGTAATGAGATTGTCAGAGACAGAGACACTGGAACCGAGACGCACGAGAAGGAACTCCAAAAAAGATCTGATGGAAATCTTAAAACACACACACACACACACACACACAAGAACTAAAGTTCAGTCTATTAATAAAATACAAATTCACTTAAAGTAAACAGCAACATAAAACACGGGATTTTTTTTTTCAAGAGCAACAGAAATGTTTCGAATATTTTTTTCTCTTGTGCCCCTCCTTAAACGTTTCGGTGGCGGAGTCTGCTTGTACCTTTCAGGTGTTATTTGCCTTGTAGTAGTTGACGTTTTGTTATTCTTAATGTTGTTGGTTTCTGAAGTTTACTCTTCAGAAGACTAACGCGACAACCTTGAACCAAATCGGGCGTTGTAATCTTCCAAAGTGAATTCCAACTCTTCTTCCAACTTACGTACTAACTATTTGTAGTACTTAGAATACTCCTCGTTGATACTTAATAACTCTTTCCGCAGAATAAATGTGGTGTTCTTTTCGAAATTGAGTGGTGCTTTGTTTAACTCAACCAAATTCAAGTCAGTTCTAGATTCTTATTAAGTCGATTTATGGCGTGGAGCCTGGTCTATTCTCTTGTATTCTTTTACTGATCTCTTACTTATACGTCTGAGCAGCATGCTGTTTGTATAGCAGCTTACGAATTTTTCTGAAGTGCCCTTTCTTCCTGGTCATATCTAGCCCTATAATTAGTCCTAGATGTAAAACTTTCGCCCCTGTTGACTTGTTTAAGGCTTCCTGTGGTTCGATCTAGCGGTTAAGCTTCTCTCTTTACTGTTCTCTTGTTGCTGAACGTCCATGAACTATAAAAGTGTATGACATCCACGGTCCCTGGAGTTTAATTGGAAACCGGAAACACATTTACTCATATAAAATCCATTAATGGGTTCCATAGGAACCAAGTTGAACAGAAGATGTACACCAAGGAAGACCATAGGAACCATAGGAACCAAGAGATGTACACATAATGTACACTTCTACATGTTAGATTGTGTTAATGTAATGCCTGGGCTCTAAGACTCGGCCAACAGAGTGAAATATACAAACTTCATGTAAGAAACGTTGAGATCAATAAATGTTCTAAAATATCGACCATAAAGACCTGTGTTGTAAGTTTTTCTGGAGACGTTTTTGGTGCTTTAGTCCAGGCCGCCATATTGAAAGCTGGTTACCATACTAAATCTCAGTAGGAATTCTAGGACTTTCTCACCGTTGCAAATTAACAAGAGGTTACGACATCAGTTGAGCAGAGTGGTTGGGATACTGAAAGCTAGGAGATAAGCAGGGCTTGATGCACTCCGAGCGAAGCAAGTTGTGCAAGGGGGCACGGTTCGTCCGAAGGGATCTGAGCTACGTAAGCCGCAGGGGGGGGGGAGTCCCCGGTTAGTGGTGGGTATACGCGTTAGTGCTGTTATCGAATTTTTCCAATCCGTGTGCTGTTAATTTGCACGGTCGAGAGAGTCTTTTTTTTCGAGCTTGGCACCCTTTCTATTTGATTTGTGCTGTTCTCTTTTAAGCAAAACTAACCAGGTTGCTTGTAATTTCTCATAAAACTTCCGCGGGTTGGAATGCATGAAAAAAAATAGACTAGTCAATAATAAGATATATCTACTGCTGTTATAATATAGAAAATAACTAAGAGAAGCCTCTAAACGCATGTATGAGGATAATCTGGAACAACTTCGCATATTTGATAAGGTGAAATCTTCAATAAAAGCGAATGTTCAGTGTCTGTTAGCTAACAATGAAAACGTTACTTCTTCTACAGTTTTTATCAACATTTTGTAATAATTCAGTATGTTAATACGGTCCAACCGAACTACTTTAGCAATGACGACCACGTTACCAATTATGCCCTTAAACAATTAACGGTGAAAATCCTGGGCACAAAATATAATTATTTAAGTCAGTTTAAGTTATCACAGTGATGTTTCTCAGAGACTTTGGCTACAACATTTTCAAATTTTTAACTTACAGTATAAAACAGTTCCAAACAAAAAAAAATATAGATTTAACTGAAATTCCAAACATAATTTCATTTCTGTCAGTAGAATAAAAGGTTCTACACCTTGCATCATCATAAATGCGTAATTTATATACTCGATATATTGCAAATTTCCAAACAAATAACATTTTTTATAAATAGAATCAAATGAGCTCTCAAATAATGTATCGGTTGCCCCATGTTGACATTTACGGATAATGAAAGTTTCGCCACTAGGCCACAGGTAATAGCGACACAGGCATGATATTGATCATAACAAAGTTTGCTTATTTCGCTTCTACGTATAATGGGTCAACACAGCACAAATTGCACACTGCTTATTTATATCATAGACAAGTTTGGTTGAAAGCTGACTTCCTCTAAACTTAGGAAATATCAGGAATGTCTAATATGTTCAGATTGTTTTGTAAAATCCAAATAATTTTTGCCTATTTTACAAAAAAAAAAAAAAAAAAATGAATTTCAGGTGGGGTATGTCAGACCCCCTAATTATGTTCCTGACGAGCCAGTCTGCTGTGTGGGAGGTGACGATACAACCCGACAGCTTTGTATTCGAGGTCGATAGTGAAGGACTTATGTTAATTCGAGAACAAAAATGAAGGAATTCCTTGAATTCCGTTGATTGAATCATGAAAAATCCAGTTTTTGTATACCGCAACTACTATTCCAGACCCTATCTTGGTACCTGGCGGTTAATATGTGTGACTATTTTTGTACATTATCTCTGGATATGATGTAGATTCTTCTTGCAAAATCTCAGGGTAGATTTCCAAATGATAATAATGATTATGTTCTTGTAAGGATAACGTGGACTGTGGAGGAATTTGGAACATTTGTTAAAGTAAAATCGTACACAGTGCAAATGTTCAGTACGTATAAGCTAATATTTTAAAACGCAATTTCTGCCACGATTTTTTTAATACAAAATTCTGAAATAACACAAAGGTATGGTGCAGCACAGTCAGACTGATTACAGTCATGTACCAAGAAATCCTCTTCTATTGTGTGGAAGTTTTTGGAGAAAACCTTGAACGTTTAATTCGTGAAATAGAACGTAAATAACGATTTTAAATTTATAGAATGTTCCTGTTCGAAACTTGCTGACATGCAACATATTTATTGAGTTTAAAACAAATAGTATTTTTGTAAATATAATCAAATGAGCTTTCGAATGATGCGTTAGTTAACCCATGTTGCCATTTAAGAAAATTGAAAATTTTGTCACTAGACTACAAGGAATTTCAATACATTCTTAGTGTTATCTTAATGAAGTTTACTGACCTTACTTCTACTGCATAATCTATTCTTGAGGGTATTTATAGAATAAATTAAGTTAAAAATTTACATCTTTGAGAATTTCCCTTATGTAACATGTAAAATGTAAAACGGGATTTTCGCAAAACTCTCTGTGAAATTTCGAAATAGTAACATTTGTACAAATATAATTAAGTGAGCTTTCAAATTATGTATCAGTTGACCCATGTTTGCATTCAAGGTAATCGAATGTTTTGTCAGTATACTTCAGGAAATAGGGGTCAATGGTAAAATCTATCAAAATAATTTATCCCAATTAAAATAATTTTGACATGGCAAGAATAATTTAGGAATTTTCGTTGCACCACATCCTATCACCACCTATATATCATTTTTTTTCCAAAGCGAGAGTGACGTGATTGGTGCCCACCCAACATTGTGATATATCCTCTCCCAACACGTCTTGTCAGCGTGTGAGCAGTAGACCAACTCCTTCCTCCAGGAGAGGCCACATCCAGTAGTAGATTTTATATATGTTGAAGTTGTCCACCCGTAGAGGTATTACTGCGACGACCTGCTTTCAGAATCATCACCATGTGATTACGCACATGCACTTTATATAATTTTTTATTTGTTTTAAAGTTTTCTGAGCATTAAGAACTGTTATTGTTTTAATTATTATTAAGTATATATATATATACTCATTCAGCTGTATAAAACATGTCAACCAGCATTAGACCTTTTATCTTGGCAGCTACTAACAGTGAACGCAGCGTTGGACCAACTAATTCCACTCGGAGATGAAATACACACTTGTTAGTTCAGCATTATTTTCGCATACTGTATAAGAAGCATCGCATAACAATATAGTGTATATGCTAATTTTGTGTGTTTTATATGCTCTTCGCGCCTAGAGATTTATAGTACGTAAGGCATGTTCCCTTCCGTGTAATGGTTGCAATCAGACAATATGTTGGAAACATTTTACTCTGATGCTTTTGAGTACTCGTAAATGTAGCAGGAGCATGCAATGGAAAAATTCCATCGTTGCAACTAGGAAATTTCGGGTTTGATTCTCAAGTTCCAGATACTATTATAAATAACTGGTATCTTCAGCCTTAGCAGGTGTAAGCCGAGATGATACCTTGGATTTAAGATAGAGATCGTTAACTCCACATGCCTTTTTCTATCGACAGGGGAAAGTTAGGATGAATAAGAAATAATATCTTCCGCTGTTTTCAAGAAATCAAATTTGATTTTCGCTAAAAGTTTTACTAAATCAACACTAAATAATGTTTAGTAAACTATTTATAGCAGTTTATTATAGTTAAATAAGAACAAAAACTGCCTTACACATGTAAACACATGTAAACCACAAATGAAACGAAAATTTCGTCTTACATACCTGAAGGTATATGCAAGTTTGCAGATTCTAACAGCGCTGTGAACCAAATAACACTAGAAAACAAGGTGAAGTTTTCACTTCTTTTATTTACACAGGAATGATTTGTATCTCCGAAATAATTATATTTAACTATAAAGCAATTAAGAGATAACGAACTGTTCAAAAATATACAAATGGTATAGATAAAGACTCGTGAGCTGAGGTAAAAAACTCCTTAATGAGCCTTGATGTTTATCTAAATGATGCAAACCTGTTAAGAACATTTTGAATGGTAAAAGCAATACGTTGTATATAATGTTATTCCCAAATTCTTAAGTTTTTCCTGTGAGTATTTACCATTATTTACATCTATCGAAAGTCTTTAACACTCAAGGAACGAACGCCCTTGAAATAACTTCCCCAATTTAAGGTTATTGCTTATATCATTGAATCTATATTTATGATCTAATATGTAATTAAGAAGTGGATCAGATAAGTATTAGCAGCATTGTATTAAATTAATTTGCTATAACATCAGCAATACATGTAGGATCTTTCAAAGTCTCACTATAGTTAGGTAGTTCACGAATCAACAAGGAAATTAATCATCGTAATACGCAAATGAAAAACGGTACGGAAGAACTAAGTTTTGGAGTACATAACCAACGTGACCACCATCTTAAAATCCGCCTACCGAATGGAAGTCACTTTTGTCAAATGTCAAGTGGATTCTGTGACAAATCAAACAAGAAAAACATTTCCCAGAGAAGTATTACACGTATCAGATTTCATAATCTCTTCGGGAAGCGAAATTATTTGTACTGAACGTATGCCTTTCTTATCAAGCGGACACGTCTTGAAGAATTATCTTAAATACTTGCTAGAGCATAGCCTTTTTCATTGTTAGCTTCATTTGGGCCTTTCCATGTGCAGTTCCATTAAGGCTACCTCTTGTAAACTATATTGGAATAAATTTAATTGGATATGAAGACCACAGGGAAAAAAAACGTGATTTATCCATTTTGTGATCTTACAGAAAAGCGATTTAAGAGTTCATAATCGGCATTATTTATATCTGCACATCAATATATTTGCTTGTGATAGGTGGATTAAGCATTTTCTCTTTGTGTATGGTACTGTTTTTAAAAGGCCTTTGAATGGTCAAAGCACGTTCTTTCCCTGCGATCTTTAAATATATTCAACTCCAGAGATTCCGCAAGAATTTTCTGTTTCGGGGTGTAAAGTCAAAATTGAGTGGAGTTTTGTACGGTTTTCCTAGATATTTTACCGTAATAATTTTCAAGTTGGGTGCTCTTCTTGAGAATTTTGGTGTAAAGCTCCATGCAGGGGGTTGGCGGAATCACTGTTGATTTTTATTTATTCCCTGAGATTTTGCTTGTTTTTAAAATAGGTTTATTCGTTGATCTCAGTACAGATGAACGACATTATTCTCGCAACATACATAATTTGCTATTGTCACTCGGAAGCGATATTTCTTTATCTTTATACACAGTATGAATTTGTCTGAAATCCAGAGATAAAGAAAGTAATACAATGTGAAAAGAACCTTTTATAAGCATTTTCAAGCAACATGTCACAAGGAAAATTAGGTGAAATTATTAATAGGTCGATCACAACTCTTTCGAAATTAATTTTTGTGAACAATCCATTATCTAATAATAATGATCGCATAAAATTAACAAAAAATGGAATATAGTATGAATAAGTATGAATCAAAGATCCTATTTGTTTCTGCATGCGTTCGAATGAGAATTACGAGTTCTCAACAGGGTTTCAATATGCAATCAACGACGCTTTAAAAAGATGTGAATGTGCTAATTTATAATAATAATGTTGAAAAGATTTTTATTTGGTAAACATACACTTGGAATTGAAACTAGTGCACCACAAGAATACAATTATAAAATTACATAGAACTATGAGAGAGAAAAATACATAGTCATATTGCAAATAATAATAGAAAAAAGCATGACATGCAGCACGTAATAAAATAATATTATTTTTATATTATTATTATTCATCGCTTCTGGGCCTTTGGCCCTATGGTTTCTCATTTTTTTCAAAGGTTTCTCCTTTTTTTCTTTTGGCCTGATCATCTATGAGAAACCGTCCCTTCCTCCTCGTGGTGGGGCTGGTAACACCATCAACCATTTGGTAGTCTTGTTGTCTGACTTTGCTTGATAACATTATTGCTTAGGTTGATGATGGCTAATTAGGGACAACTTGATATAGTCCTCTGTTTAGCTCTCTCTACTAGGAAGGGTCGTGCGGTCATCTTTGTTACCTTAGATCCGCTAGCAGTGTCGTTAAGTAATTTTCAATTTATTTTTTTAGTTCCTTAGCCCAGGTGAGCTGAGTTATTTGTGTTTTGCTTTGTAAGTGTTTCTTTTATATAGTTTTTATTGAGTTATGCTGTGTTATTTTCTGTATTTTTAATAGTA
Source organism: Lepisma saccharinum (assembly GCA_022664845.1). Lineage (NCBI taxonomy): Eukaryota > Metazoa > Arthropoda > Insecta > Zygentoma > Lepismatidae > Lepisma > Lepisma saccharinum. Next base: position 40,800 of record JAGDQP010005622.1, read on the forward strand.
TTGATGGCACCCTTCTGATAATTGCTCAATTAGTAATCAATCCGTGTGTGGCAAGCAAAAAACGGTAAAGTATATTCTATGTTTAAGGAAAGTTCATTTTAACTGTTAGGAACAACTAGGTAAAGATGATAATTCGTCCCTAATCAATGAATTTAACTGTGATTAATGGAAACTTGGTAATAAATGATAGATTACTGATGCTAAAACTAATACAAATTCAAAACAACCACTTTCTGTATCTCATGATCAGTCAAGCTTAATACTTGAGAATGTGAATAAAATTAGAGTTAAACTTCTTAACGAACTCAAAAATGTTAAGGTTGAATTAGAGAAATTAAGGATTGAAAATGTATTATTGAGACAAATGTTATTAGGAACACACTTATCAAATCAAGGAAACTCAACATCAAAATCTGTATCTGAAGTCGAAGGTGAATCTGTTTTCAACCTTAATGATAACAGACAGTTTCCTACCTTAGCTGAAATTGACGCTAGAGCCCATGCAAATTTGTCTTCCGGGACCTGGACTGATGTAAGCTCGAGAAATATTAAACGAATTTGAAATCGTGAATCCTGATTTAGTATCCAATAATAGGAAAAAGGCCTTATTCGTAACAAGATTTAATCCACTGGTTGAGACTGATGTAGTGAAGGATATTGTTAAGCAGCAGGATACTAGTGTGACTTGTACTAAATTGAAAACTAAATATAACTCTTATTCTTCTTTTCATGTTGAAGTGAATGAATCAGTATTTCCACTAATTAATAATCCAACGGTGTGACCTTCTGGTATCTGAATAGGTCATTTTTAGGGTAAACTGGGTAACCAAGATGAAAAAACAAATTCTACTAATTCTCACTCTAATCATGACCAGTCTTAATATCTGCTATCAGAATGATCGTGGACTTCGTACGAAAGGCAAATATTTCTTTTCTGCAGTTTCCACTTGTACTTATGTTTGTACTTCTGAATTCATTTGGATCGAATTAGTAACCAAATCAGGTAAAAATCTGTTGTTATCCTGTGTTAATTTTCATCCTGCTTTTTTCTCCTCAATAATTAGGGACTTATTTCAAATTATTCTCCAGTAAAGTGAATCCCCTTTAATGTGATTTTGTGATCATTGGCGATTTCAATATATCTAAAGTGGACTGGTACAACTTTGAACCTCTGCCAAATATTTTTTTATGATGACAAGTTGAAATTTCAAATTCTTTCTACATTCTTGGATAATATGAACTTAAGTGTGGATTCATCTGTTACTGATCTTGAACTCCTAATTTGTAATGCTGTTATTTTTTTCTGATAAACATGTTGAACATATTTTGTGTCCTGATAGATGTCACTATCCAGTGAATGTTAAATTGACGCTTAAGTGATAGTCTTACATATTTTGTAAAACCTCCTTGCTATCAATGTCATAAAGGTAACTATTATTAGTTATATTCTCAAATTCGTGATACTCATTGGTACAATATCTTATAAAATAGAGACATAAATCAGATTGCTCAAAAAATTGAAAATGTTTTTAGAACATCTATCAAGATGAATATCTCTTTGTCAAATGTTAAGAAATCTAAATATCCTCTTTGGTACTTGAAAAAACTAATCTGTCTTCTAAAGGTGAAAAATTTAGCACACAAAAAATATAAGATTTCTCTTTGTAAGAATGATTATCTGAATATTGTTTCTTACCGTAAAGCTTTTAAGAATCAACTTAGCATAGATAAACTTGATTACAATAAGAAAGTCGAAATTAATTTGAATAATACTTCTGACAGAATTTGGATATATGTAAATAGGGGTAAGAAAAATGTAATATCTGGAATAACCAAGGATAATGTTCTTATAACCGATAATAAATTGTTAACTGAGTCTTTTCCAGAATACTTTGAATCTGTTTATCAACCATCTTTTTAGACAATTTCGAAAATACTTAATTTTTAATAAATTCTCTGTAGAAAAGTCAATTAAAATTAAATCTGAACGTGTTTTGGATGCGATCAAATCACTTAAAGTTAAATCTTGATGTGGGATAGATGTATTATTAAAGGTATTGCTGAAGTTATTTAACCTGTTTTAGCCCCTTTGTTCAACTGGAGCTTGAATTTAAATATTTATCCTGATGTTTGGAAAATTGTAGCGATTAAACCTATTCCTAAAACTAAAGGTGACATAATTGACGATTTTAGACTTATTTAAGTTATTAGCATTTTTCCAACAATTTTCGAAAATATTAGATATATATATAAGCGTTTGTATAACCTTGTATATATGAAAATTGATGATAACCAACATGAAGTTATGCATGATAAATCAAATTTGTCATATTTGATGCATAACACCTTTCTTGTTGACGGGAAAGGTGTTATTACACATTTGATGCCGTATATTTTGATTTTGCTAATTCTTTTGACAAGTTATCTCATTATCACCTCTTACTAAAACTTGATAAGTTTAACTTACCACAGTGCATTATATTATGGCTTCTTTCATATCTTGGAAATAGAAAATTTGTTGTGAGATATAAGGGTACTAAATCCTCAATTTATAATAATAACTCAGGTGTTCCCCAGGGTTCGAAACTTGGCCCTTTACTGCTTCTCTTATTTATCAATGATATATCTGTGAATCGAACTTGTAAATATCTTTTTTTATGCGGATGATATTAAATTTTTTCAATCAATTACATCCATTCAGGATCACTGCAAATTTCAACGAAATATTGATATTATTGAACAATTGTCAAATAAAATCTATCTTCCTCTGAATTTGAATAAAATGAAAGGAATAATTTTCTCAAGGAGAATAAGTCCCTCTGTTTACAGTTATAGTATAGGTTCTAAAGGCATCAAGTTTCTGAGTTTTGTTGATGACTTGTGTATTACCCTGGACTGAAAACTACTGTTTAATAAACTTTTGCAGATAATGGCATCAAAAGCCAGAAGAAATTAGGGTACAATGAAATGGTAGTACAGGAAATTTAATAATATTATTAGTTGTAAGATTCTATATATGTGCAATGTTAGATCTCACTTGGAGTATGCTACAATTATTTGGAACTGAACCTAAATATTTTGTACACAGTATAGAAATCTATTGAAAATAACTTTCTGGCCTGGTTGAAGTGAAAACTTAAGGTTTTTTATAACATAAGTCTGATAAGTATTAGAAAATAGATCATTTTATCTATCTTGAGTATTTTATTTTTCTACGAATTCCTTTTTGTTTATCTAGGAAGTTTGTTCCCTTTTCATTCACTATCTTTACTGCCAATAAGTATTATGAAACTTTGGATTTCTTTCAACCTAAATTTTACATTACACGCAAGGAATTTCTACATCTATTGAATGACTAGTTCTGTTTTTGGTGACTATTACTTTTTTTATCTTCTTGGGTTTCTATCTCTCTTAGTTTTATGGTGTTTATGTGTTATTATGTTCAATATTAAATTAGTAAACAGATACTACATGTTTGTGATTTTATTTTTTTCCTATTACCAGCTGTATGCATAAGTAGTTTCCGGTTTACCTAATAGATGGCCCCAGCGAAAAGTACGCAGTATTCATTTGACACATACGTCATTTTGTTCGTTTGACATTAAACTACAAACACACACAAGTTGAGTCTGCCAAACACTAGCGTCTTTGTTTTACCGTTCAGTGATCATGTCGAAATGTGTGCCTGGAAAAGAACATTTGCGGCACGCATTGCTTTTCTTATTTAATCAAAAGAAAAAGCTGTTGAAAGTCATCGTGTGCTGGTAGAAACATATCGTGAACACGCTCCATCGATTAGAACATGTGAGACATGATTTCGACAATTTAAAAGTGGTGATTTCAATGTGAAAGACAGTGTGCGCTCTGGTAGACCACAAAAGTGCGAAAACGAGCAATTGCAAGTGTTATTGGAGGATGACCCAACTGAAACTCAACAGCAATTGGCAGAAGCATTAAATGTGTCACAAGAAACAATCCTCAGACGTTTACGAGCAAATGAGAAGATCAATAAACTGGGTAAATGGGTCCCACACGATTTGAATGAACGTCAAATGGAAAATCGCAAAGTCACTTGTGAAATGCTGCTTCAAGGCCACGAAAGAAAATCATTTTTGTATCGAATTTTGACGGTGACGAAAAATGGATTGATTTTGAAAACCCGAAGCGGAAAAAATCGTGGCTTTCACCTGTCGAGGCCGGTCCTTCAACACCAAGGCCAAATCACTTCGGCAAGAAGACCATGCTTTGTGTCTGGTAGGATCAGAGCGGTATTGTGTATTATGAACTCTTGTAGCCCGGCGAAACCGTTAATGCACAACGTTATCGCCAACAAATGATTAATTTAAATCACGCATTGATCGAAATACGACCGGAATGGGCCCGAAGACATGGCAAAGTGATTGTGTTAGACGACAATGCGCCGTCTCACACAGCAAAACCAGTGAAAGACACCTTGAAATCGCTTGGATGGGACATCCTTCCATACCCGCCGTACTCCCCAGACCTGGCGCCATCTGACTATCACCTCTTCGCATCAGTGGGGCACGCGCTCGCAGAGCAGCACTTCATTTCGAAGACGTTAGAAAATGGCTCGACGAATGGTTTGCCGCAAAAGACAAGCAGTTTTTCTGGCATTGTGTTCATCAATTACCTGAAAGATGGGTGAAATGTGTAGAAGCCGATGGCCAATATTTTGAATAAAACAAAATTAATTTCCCTTGAAAATTACCTGTTTTCTTTACCACAAAAACCGGAAAAACCTGGTTATGAAATACAAGCAACTCAACACTGCATCAGAAGTAACCAAAATATAATGCTATTTGAAGCGTAGTGACAAGTTTACATGCGCCCATGGCTTTATTACTCGACTCAACGCCAATGTCCATGTAGTTGGGTTTGGTTTTTCTATCTTTGTGGCAGCACCGAGCGACCATACCCCAGTTGGTACAGTATTAACATCACATTTAAAGGGTTCTGGGTTCGAATCTAGCCACCGACCATCCTGGCTAAAGATTGCTTCTTCCGTTACAAAATTCAGATGTCAGAATAGCATCTTCAACCAAGGCAGATTCCTTGCAGCATCATTTCCAGTACCCTATCCCCGCCTGAGCCAGAGATGCCTAAATTCGGTCCTCATCCCGACTTTCAATAGTTACGTGTTTCTTTAAATTCTTCACAATGTAACAAATCGTCGTTATCCTCTTATGAGTAGGATGGCCATTAGGGGGTGGTTAAAATTCGGACTCTTTCACAAGAATTGAAACTGAAATGCAAGAAAGTGTATGACTCTTACTATTTGTCAATAAGCCATACTACGATTGCTAACACAAACCATCAGAGTTATGATTATGTTCAGTGTGCAAACAGCCTATGGAAAGACAATCAGCAACATTGGTTAGCTTTAGTTAAATATATTGGTATTAAATACCATTGAATGAACCAGATACATGCAGTTTATAAATTTTGCAAGTGGGGGGCTCCGTCCTTTTTTTTTAGTTATGCATAAACAAAATTAACTTTTACATTTTAGTACTGTTTGCTTAAGAAAGGTACATATATTTTAAAAGTGACTATTTTTCTCCAGTTGTTACGGTGTTCGAATACTTTTTCTCAGGCAGCTGTTTTATCACCCAAATCCTAAAGTGTTCTGCAATCACTCAAAAGCAACATACTGCTGGCTAGTATTTATTTTAGGATACTATGTTTTTACTAAGACAAAATAAATGTGCTTTCAAAATATATAAATATATAGAAATGTATGAAAGTAACAATGGAATATTATAGCGTCTCCCGGCTTACGTCGCTATGCAAAACTTCATCATTGTGCGCTTACTTAATTACTTACTCTATGTCTAACAGAAATTGCAAGTTCATCGCCGCAGTTATAAACGTTCCCAAAAGATTCTAACCTGAGCAAGATTAAACCAGTTTTCATAACATAACCTACTTTTCGAAGATCTCTTCTAATGCTATACTACAAGAGTCGTATCGGTCTTTCCAACGGCCTCTTCCTCTCCAGTTTCCCAAATACTACTGAATATAATCTTCGTTTCTCCTCTATCCGAGCTACATGGCCTGCCCATCTTACCCGTTGCAATTTCATTATTCTTACAACAGGTAAGTCGAAAAGTCCGTGAAGTTCTTTAGCATGCAATCTCCTCCGTTCCTCCGTCTTCTCGTCCCATCTCGGCCCGTATATTCTTCTTAAGCCTTCTTTTCAAACACTTATAATTTATGTTCATCTGTTATGGTCATACTCCAACTTTCCCAACCGTAATGTATTACCGGCAGAATAAGCGTTCTGTATACTTTCAATTTTATCTTTCTTGATATTAATCGTGAGGTTAGGGGCTTCTGGACTGGGTAGAAACATACGTTGGCTGATGCTAAGAGACTTTTCATATCTTCCCTGACCACGTTTCTGTTGGTTACAAGTAGTGACACAACAGCCTCGCACTCCATGATTTAATTACGCATTAATTAAACACGTGCTTGTTGCATGAATTTCTATAGACGACACGCAAACGTACTCCGTGGATTGACAGGTCGCTATTTGAGACACTGCCCTTTGAATGAATCTATAAAACAAGTTGGAACAAGAGTTTCTTGAACGAAAAATATAGACGACCCACAAACATACCCCATGATTTAATTACGCATTAATTGAACACTTGGTTATTGCATGAATTATTATAGACGACACGCAAATCTACTCCCCCTGAAGGCTTTTGGACGAAGAGAAAAAATATAGAAAAAAAATAATGAGTTTTGGAAAGAAAGGGGAAAAATAGGAAGAAAAATTTTTAATTTCTGATCCAAACCACACGAGGCGGTGGCGTCCCTGAGGACTGAAAGTTAATTTAGTTTAAAAAGAAAAAAAGCAGAAAGGCTAGAGATTAATATTTTTAAACGAAATAAGAAATAAAATTATTGTTGTCGACAATGAGACATAAATGTAAGATACTTCAAGTACTTGTGAATATTAAGAAGATCTAGGAATATTGTATTGGCAGTAACATTGTTTGATATAATTTTAGTTAGGGTTGATGCTTGATTGAAAGAATTATAAACACAGATTTTGCGTATTAAAATGTAATTTGACTAAACTTGTGTTGAAAAGCTTCCAAAGGCCTTAGTAAATTACAGAAAGGTAACGAACACGAAAATAATCATTGAATATAAGTTGGAAATGAGATATGCAGAAATATGAACACCGATTTTGCATAATAAAATGTAAATTGACTGAATTTGCATAGAAAAGCTTCCAAAGACCGTAGTAAATTACAGAAAGGTAATGAACACTAAAGAGTCATTGAATATAAGTTGGAATTGAGATATGCAGAAATATAAACACTGATTTTGCATAATAAAATGTAATTTAACTGTTTTGCTGACTTGTGTGGAAAGAAAAGAATGTCATTGGCAGATCCACTGTTTAAAGTTTAACGCGCGCCAAGTGTGAGATTTTGTTACCTTGTGGCAGACTTTAGTTGTTTGTTTTAGGAATAATGCTGATGGCAGAATGTCGCCTTATGACATAATTATATATTGAGCTAACACACATTTGGAAGTCTAATAGGCCGTTTGTTGTATTTTATTGAAACAAATGTGTAATATACTGGTTTTTGAAGCTAGGAAAGTGCTGATAAATTGCACAAATGTTGAATATCACTTGGTGTTCACATATACAAGAACTGACACGGAAATAAGAACCTATTGCACTGAATAAAATGTAATTTGACTGAATTTGCATAGAAAAGCTTCCAAAGACCGTAGTAAATTACAGAAAGGTAACG
>JAGDQP010005623.1:0-45993 GCA_022664845.1 Lepisma saccharinum
AGTATTTAGTTTCAGCTTACATCTCACCATCCTATGATCACTCGAGATTTTGAAACTGTTCAGAACAGACACGTCTTGCTAAATTTGCCTGTTATTCGATAGAACGTAGTATATTTCGTTTTTGGTCCCATTTGAGCCTTTCCATGTCCTTTTCCTCTGGAACGGTTTCTTGAAAAATATATTGGAAATGAACAGTCTGTTGGTTTCTGAGAATTCCACTAACTTCTCTCCTCTCTTGTTTCTTTTGCCAAATCCAAAAATATATATATATATATATATATATATATATATATATATATATATATATCTTCCTCTCTTTGTCGTTCTCTTCTTCGTCGAAGGCTGGAAAGAAAAGGGGGAGTCCTTCGTTTCCTCCCACTTTCTTCATTCCCCAGTCTTTTCTTTCACTTTTTTTTTCTTTTTTCTTTATCTCTTTCTCTCTCTCCTCCCGAAAAGAACCCTAGAGAAAAGAGTTTTTTTTCTCAGGTCTTTTCTCCTAACGTTTCCTTTCTCTTCACAGTAAGAGGGAAGAAAGTGGGAGGGAACGGGCCTCTTATTCTCTCTCCCTTTTTTCTCTCTCCCTTTTTAGAACCCACGACCGAGGGAGGGCCCAAAAGCTTCGGAAGAGACCTCCTCCCTCCGGGAGAGCCTCTTCTCTTCTTTTACCTCTCCTCTCTATTCAAGGGGCCCCCACAGGAAAAGAACAGAGGAGTCCCTTTTCGTCCACTGTAGGAAAGAGAGGAAGAGGAAGCTTTTGGAGATCTCCTTCTCTTTCCTCGCTTTTTTTTAGAAGGAAGAAAAGAAGTTCGAAAAAAAAAGAGAGAAGAAAAAGAAAACGGGAAGGTACCGACCAGGGAATTTCCTTTTCTTCGTTTCCTCCCACTTTCCTTACTCCAGTTTCCTCTTTGTCTTCCCCAACTCTTTCCTTAAAAATACAAAGAGAGAGAGAGAGAGAGAGAGAGAGAGAGAGAGAGAGAAAGAAAGTGGGAGGAAACGGGGTGGAGAAAAAGGAAAGTATCCGCCCAACGGTTTCTTTTCCCACCGAGCCTCACCCTGTCTCGGGGGGCTCGAGGAGAAAATAAGAAAGGAGACACTTCTTTCTTCGTTCCCTCAAAAAGTAAAGAAGAGAGTGGGCGTGGCACTGGAAGGGGTGGGGGCACCCGTTTTCTCCCACTTTAACTTCTCTTTTCTTTTATTTTCCTTTTCGCAGGAGGAAGAAGAGAATAGTTGGATCATGTGGAAGAGAAAGAGAGAGAGCAGGGAGGGAGAAAGAGATTATGTGGAAAGAAAAGGGGGAGGGAAAGAAAAGGAGATTTCCCTGTTTCTTTCTCCCTTTCTTTCCTTCTCTCTTACTCTTCCCTTCGGGGAGAGGCCAGATTCTTCTTCCTCCTCTTCCTCTTTTCTTTTTTCTTACGGGGCCCCCAAATCGTCAGGCTCGAAGAAAAGCATGGTCTCCCATCGATGCCCCGGGTCGAATACTCTCTTTTTTTCCGCAGATCTCCTCCTTAGAAAGAAAAAGAAAAGAAAGGAGTTGTGAGAGGAAACGGGAACCTCCATCCTCTCTCACCTCTCTATTTCTTTTACACCTTTCATTTCCTTTCTCTCTCTCTCTCTCTCTCTCGTTCTCTCTCTGTCTCTCATTCTCTCTCGGTTCCTCCTCCTCCCTCCGGGAGAGGCCTCTCCCCGAAGGGAGGAGTTGGTTTCTTTTTTATCAAGAAGGAGGAGGAGGCCAAGAAAGGAAACAAGGAACTCTTTCTTTCTTACTCATTTCTTCTCCTAGAAAAGAAAAAAGAGAAATTCCGTTTTCTCCTACTTTCTTCATTTCCTTTCTTTTCCTTCACAAACCCTCTCTGTCTCTGTTTCTTTGTTTCTTCCTGGTGGGGCTCTAGTGGGGGGGGCAGGGATGGGAACTCTCTGCTTCTTTCCGTCTCTCTATATTTTTTTTCTTTTCTTTTCTTCTTTAAAACTTTTTTTCTTTCTTTCTTTTTTTTGAAAAAGAAAAAGAAGAAGAAGAGGGAAGAAAGGAGCCTTCTTTCCTTTCTCTACTCTGAAAAGGATACAAAGAGGCAGGGGAGAAAAAAGCAGAAAGGGAAAAGGAAAGAGATGACTGGAGAATGGAGGTGGAGAAAGTGGAAGGAAACAGGAGAAGCCCGAGGAAGAAAGGAAAAGGAGAACACACAGAAAGAAAACATTCATTCTTCTCTCCATGTCTCTTTTCTTTCTTTCCTCTTTGGAGAAAACTCCTCCTCATCTGTTCCCTCCTCACACTTCCTCTCCTTCACCCTTTTCCATCTTTCATAAAGGAGAGAGACGGCTTGTTCCCTTCCCTGGCACACCTTTTGTTTCTCACGTTTTCTCGGGGTTCCCCCGTTTCAGATTTTGCTCTCTTTTTTCTTTTTCTGCTTTTCTTCGAAAAAGGCCAGCAAGAAAAGAGAAAGCCAGAGAGAGAGAGATCAATCCATCCACGTCCCATGGAAAGAAAAAAGTTGAGGAGAAAGCGCCTCCTCTTCCGGGGAGAGCGGAGGGACTCCTTGTCTTCTTCCTGGAAGTCCAAGACTGGGGAGTACGGAGGGCAAAAAGGCGAGTCGATGAAGAAAAGAAGGAAAATGAAAGATCCATGGAAAAGAGGAAGACCTCTCCCCGAAGGGAGAAAGGAGGAGCCCCTGAGGGCCAGGGAGAATGAGCAACCCTCTTATTTTATCTCGATCTTTCTCTTCAACTTTGGAAAACAGAAAGTCTTAATCCTTTCCCTTTCCGACTTCTCTAAGGAGAAAAGCGAAAGAGCAAGAAAGAGATGGAGAGAACTCAATGAAAGGAAAGAGATCCCCTTCTTGCTCCCGTTTCTTCCCACTTTCTTCCTAGGTAAGTGAGAGAGAAAGTCAGGAACAGGCTTTTCTTTTTTTTTCTTCCTTCCTCTGCTTCTTATCTTCTTCCATAGAAGACGAAGGAAGGAGAAAGAGGGGGAGAGGGATGATGGTGGAGGTATTCTTTTTCCTTTCCGGGGTCGACACCTTCCCAAATCCTTTTCTCTCCTCATCCACCTCCACTCCACATCACCCTCCAGTTCTTCTTTTCACAAGCTCTTTTGGTAGAAAGTGGAAAGAAGCGGAAAGGATAAGAGAGGTGCCCTTTCCTGGCGAAAGGGTTTCTCTTGAGAAGGCAACTTCCTCTTACATCTTTTCACCTCCCCCCAAAAAAAAGAAAAGAAAAGAAAAAAGGGGAGAGACGAAGGAAGGAGAAAGAGGGTGTCGTGTCCCCTCAGGGAGATCCCCCTTGGGGGGGGGGGGCTAGAAGGGGTACTTTCCAAGAAAAGAAGGGAAATGAAAGAAGAGGAGGCCTCTCCCCGAAAGGAGGAGTTGGTCGAATTTTCTCCTCTTTCTTTCTTTCTTTTTTTCCGATCCACTCTCCTCTCTCCCTCCAAACCTCTCGCCTTTTATTTCTTAAAAAGAAAATCGGCCCGTACCTGGGCCCTTTTTCTTCCCGGTCCTGTCCCGGTTTCCCGGCCATGTCAACTCCTCTCTTCGGGGAGAGGCCTTGGGCCCTTCTTTCACCCTCCCCCTTTCCCTTCTCTTCTTACCAGCATTTTTTTTTTCTTCTTCCACGGAAGAGCGGGGAAGCGACCCTTCCAAGATAAAAGGAAGGAAACTGTTTCCTTCCTTCTGTATCTCAGGGAAGGTGTCGGGCCACCTTTCGCCGGAATAGAGAGGAGAAAGGATGGGGAAATCCAGCCGGCCTCTCAAAGTACTTGCTTTCCCTTTAAAGAAATGAAAGACCTCTCCCCGGAGGGAGGAGAAAGGAAAAAAGGTCTTCTTTTCCCTTTTTACGGATCTCTTTCCTTAGAAAGGAGAGAGAGAGAGTGAGAGGGGATTTTTTTGTTGGTCGGTGTCCTGGAGGCTTCTCTCTCTCGGAAAAGAAAGGAAGAAGAAGAAGGCAGGTGTGTTTCTCTCTTTCTCTCAATCTCTCTTGCTTCTTCTTCTATTTCCCCTTCTCACGGCCGGGTTCGAGTCCCGGCAGGGGCATGGGTGTGGGAGCCCCCCGTGGGTGGGTGCAGATGGAATCCTCTTCTGATGAAGAGGAAGATCCTTCTAACGCCTTCTTCTCCGTTAAAAAAGAAAGATGAGAGAGAGAGAGAAAAAAAGAAAAAAAAAGAGAGCTGTGGAGAGAGAGAAAAGAGAGAGCTTCTTAGAAGAAAAAAAAGAGAGAGAGAGTGTAAGAAGAAAGAGTGGGGGGACCGGCGTCCACTTCTTTTCTTCCACTCTCTTCTTGTGAGAAACAAAGAGAGGAACAGAAAGAGACAAGGAGGGGGGAAAGGACTGGAAGGGGAGGTTTAGAGAGAAAGAAGAAAGTCACCTTTCGCCCCGAAGGGAGGAGTTGGTTCTATCTCTCTTTCTCTTCTTTAGAAAGCAGAAAGAAGAAGGCTCCCTCTCTCCCTCTCTCTCTGACTCAGAGGAGGGTCTGAAAAGAAAGAAAAAAAAGAAACGGCTCTCTCTCACTCTCTCTCTCTCTCCCCTCTCAGAGAGAGAGAAGAAGAAGAAGAAGGAGGAGGAGGAGGAGGAAGAGAACCCACCACCACCAAGGAGACCACCGGGGGGGGGTTGGGGGGGGGGCCCTGGACCACCTGGCATGAAAGGAGAGATGGCTTAGAAAGACAGGAAGAAATTCTCTTCTTTTTCTCTTTCTCTCTTCCCCATTCCTTGCCCAGCCGTTCCTTTTCTTCTTCCCAATTTTCTTTCTTTTTTTTAAAATGAAACGGGAATCTTCCTTCCTTTCACCCCCACCCCAGGCTCCCTCCTATTTCTCTTTCCTCCGCTTCCATCTTCCCTACGGTCTTTCCTTTTCTCCTCCCCGCCTCCCTTTTTTCCTTTTCGTGGAAAGAAGAGGGGGAGGCCCGAAGGAAAACAATGAAAGAAGGTGAAACCATCCTTCGGGAAGAGAAGGAGAGGAGGAAGGAAAAGAGAAAAAAAAGGGAAAGAAAGTCCAGGAGGGACAGGAAGAAGTGGGGGAGGGAGGGGGGAGCGGAAGAAGCCAGGAGGTGAAAGCTAAAGAGGAGGAGAAAGAGCAGAAAAGGCGGGAAGGAGAAAAGAAAAGGCCGTAGGAAAGGGCAAGAAAGAGGAAGAAGGGCACAAAGAGAGAAAAAGAGAGGAGAATATATATATATTTATATTGCTGAGTGGTAAATAACACCTAATGCTAAAAGGTAAATGTAAATAGAGAAAAAGATTTATTATACAAAAGAACCCAATTTCGTATCTAAGCAACCCAAGAAGTGAAAAAGTGTCTCGTTAAAACAATCATATTATTATTTCATCTCGGTGTGTTTAAAAAACAGGATAGTTAAAAAAAAATAACATCAGTTTCCTGTTAAGGACAAGTATGTAAGGAGAGAAGTGACAGGAATCAGTACATCCAATTTCACAGGCAGTGAATCAGTATATCCAAAGTTTCATCTTACACAGTCCTGAGTTCATCTTACTCAGCAGTTGACTCAACAGAGTCAAGTACAGATTACCAAAACCAAAGGACCAGCCAGGCTTTGATTGGCTCTGAGGAGGCAAGACTGTACTGAGAGGCGGAGACATGGACTTCTGTGATTGGCTGATATCGAGAAGAAAGTGGATGGTTTTAGCATAAAACCTGGACATTTTGAGAAGTCTTGGTCGTTGGTGATCCTGACAAACTGTCGTTACTCAGTTTCGGGTCTGGGAGCCGAATTCTGCTCAGAAGTTACCAAGCAGCTAAGAACTTTGAAGTAAGAAGAAGAAAGCCGGCCTTGTATCCACAGGCCACTTGCAGAACGAAGACCGACCGTGGTGTCAACCCAAATTCCATCTTCGCAGCAGAAAGTTTGGTTCATCGCCGCAGTTCCAAGGTACTGTAATTGGGTTCTTTATGTTCCTTCCGTAAATTATTCAGATGCTCAATACGTCCGTCGTCTTGCATTAGTCTGTATTCACGCATTGCAGTTATTTGCCTTCTGCATCTTTTCAATCGAAGTAGATTCTTTCCTAGAAGCTCCAATAGAAAGTTAACTAAACCCCAGTGTTTTAATCAAAATCTTAGTATTTATTAGTAAGATAAAAGTGTTCCAGAAGTAGTTACTAGGTTCTATCTCTTCCCCGTAGACGAAAAAAAGCATTACCAAAAAATGTACAAGTGTATTTTCATGTCGCAGTAAGATTATAGCAGCTCTACTACAAGAACTACGTAACCCGTCGTAAAGATATTCTCACGGTAAGTGATAAGTTTACAGAATAAAACAGAGAAATCTACAATATATATATATCTGAGACGTCCGATTTTGAGAAAATCAAATCTGAAAATTTCGGGAAACAAAATTTTGTACGACTCTCTTAAATAACATTTCAAACGAAAGCTTGTTACAGGAGCTTTAAAATGAGCCCTCTTTGAGCTCTCTAACACTAATCTTTAATGAGTAATAAGCCGTTTTGTAAACTAGAAACATGCACAATTTGAGTTTTTGAACGCTAAGAGAACAAAAACCACTGCGTAAAAAAAAATCTGAAAAAAATATTTTTTACATACTCCATCGGTAAAAGCAATAGACCAAAATATCCGTGATGGTGAGGCAGAATTTTGTTTTTTTTAAAAAAAAGTGCGTTGATTTCACATGGAATGATCCCACAGAGCATTATTCTCCCCAACTTGCACATCTCACACTCAAACATAAAAGCAGAAATTTCTACTGTAGTATTCTTTTTACATAACTATATTACTTGTGGGAAAAAAAAAAAATAATAATAATAATATTCATATGGTATCCCACCAGAGTTATGGGTCTCCAATATTAATATCGAAGCGCGGACAAGCATTATTCATTCCCATTTGAAAATTTATAACTCACTCTAAACTAAGTATCAAAGCTGAAATTTCTACCGTAATTTCTTCTGACATAAATGAGTAATGTGAAAAAATTAGAATTTGATATTTTGACCCACCAGAGACACTGGGCCTCAAATATGCGTGAAATACGAAATTTGAAGTTATAAAAAAATAGGGACGCATATATCAGCCTTGATATTCTGCATACATATACTTTGATATGTAATACGTACAAAAAATCAACTCGGATACTCAATCCCTTACGGGCGAAAAAAGACCCTGAAAACCGGGATTGTTTCTATTTCGACAATCACATTTGGATACCAGTTTGACCAGTTCGATTACGCTTTGGGCTTTTCATGCAGACTAAAATTATCAAGCAGACCTTAAGGGAAACAATGATTTTTGTTTGAATGTACTATGAAAAAACCAGTCCTCAAACATTAAATTTTCCGTAAACGTCTGCAAACACAAATTCTGGCCTCAATATAAAATTTCTGTAATTAATTAATCGGTTGGGATAAAAATAAAAGAATGAAAAACTTATTCTTATATAAGGGGTATAAATAGTAAAAATAACATTTCTGAAGGGGTCGAGCAAACAAGATGGACGATTTCATATGGACTGACCCTTCTAGCATTGGCCGAACGTTTCCTATGCAACATGAAAAATGCTCGTACTGATGACGCAGCGAGGAAAACATAATAAAATAAAAATCGTACCTACCGTGTGAATCAGGAATCTTCACTATAAAAATGAACTAAAATAAAAACTGGACCTATGGCCTCAAGGTTAAAAGGAAAAAGTTCAGGATAGAAACATCTAAAAGCGAGCTCAGAGAGACATATATACCTGAACAGGCTTGTCAGAAAAACAAATGACGGCTACCTAACATCAGGATGTACATGATATGAGTGTTGCCCGATACATGTATTAGTATTATCCAAACGCTGATCCCAATCTCTACCCAGTGACGTGATGTCAATGCTTAATTTGTTTAATTCAGGCTTGACTGATTTAATGTTATAACCTTTAAAAAATCATAAGTTCGTTAACATTACTCGAGAGGTGAATAATCCTAGTATTCCCTATTTTATGTTTGGTAGCAAAATCATGTTTGGAAAGTTCTGACGCTGCATCTGTTTTGGATGAATCTTTCCAATGTTCTTTTAACCGTACAGAAACATTACGTTTGGTTATACCGATATATTTGTCCTTGCACTCACAGCTTACTTCGTAAACACCTGAAATAAAGATCGGATCTACATAATAAGATCTTAATTTTGTAAGCTGTTTTTGAATACTGGTAAGTGGTGTTTCAGCTGCATTAATACCATATTTTGCAAATGATTTCCTCAATTTTTCGGTAATACCGGGAAAGGTAGGAATAGACACCCACTTACTGTCCTTTGTACTACCTTGTTGGTCATTTTTTAAACTGTGTTTAGTCTTATTGTATATTTGTAGCATAGTGTTCCTATCATAGCCGTTTATTATATAAATATTAACAATTTGTTCTACTTCACTATTTAGGTCTACCGGGTTAGTGCAAACTACAAGGCCTCTTCTGAAAAAATTGGCCCAAATAGTAAACTTCAACCTACTGCTGTGAACAGACTTGGCATGTATGTACTGCAGACCTGCTGTTGCCTTCCGATAAATCTTAATTTGAAACTTATTATTATGTCTGTATATGGAGAGATCCAGAAAAATTATACTTTTGTTTTGTTCATGTTCAACTGTGAAACTAATATCTGGATGTATGTTTTGTAATGCTTCTAATAAAAATTCCAATTCTTCTTGCGGTTTGTAAATTATTAAAGTGTCATCAACGTACCTGAAATATTCTATTAATTTTAGTCTATCCGACTGTAATATCTCTTCCTCAAATCTGTGCATGACCATGACAGCCAAAATAGGGGAAAGAGGGCTGTCCATCGCCAAACCTTTGTCCTGTCTATAGTAGTCATTTTCAAATTGAAAAACGTTATTTAATAATCAAATTTTTAGCAAAGTTACCAATTCATTAATTTCCAGGCTACCTAACCTATTCCTTTTTAGAAGCCATTGGACACTTTCATTGCCAAATTAATAGAGATTGAGGGATACATATCTACTATGTCTATAGAAGCTAATTCAATTTTATTGGCGTTAACTAACGAATATACTTCTAACCTAACCTCTTCGTTATTTCTAACAACATGTTTCAATTGGTTCTTATATTGACCTAAAAATCGGATAACCATTTGACCAGACGAAAGCCGTTTCCGGTGTTGGTTATATCAGACCTGCCAAAACACCCCATAAATGGAATAGATAAAAAAAAAAAAACACGAACACACATAAAAAATTCGTTGTTGTTTGGCCCGGACTTGGCGAAAAAGTTAATTATAACTGCTCCTTCAATGCCAATTCACAAAACTGGTATGCCTTACCAAAAATTCACAAAACTGTTATGCCTTTGAGAATTATCATTTCAGATCAAAATCAGCCCGGCTTTCGGGAAATTCACTTACTCTGCTAAAGAATGCCTCAAGCTTCATGAGGAACGAAAACAAGTGGTAGCGATGAAGCAACACTAAAACCGAAGCAAATGAAAACCACTGTAGTAACGCAAACCCTAACACCACACGCTGGTTTAGAAATATTCACTTGGACTTGAAGAGAAGTCAATAAAGAATTCAGTTTAAGCTCAGGCTGGTTTACACTAACACAGAGACGGAGTTTCTCCCAAAGAAGAATTAAGGAGACAGAGAGGCATTGCTTACGAAAAAGCACTTACCCAATCAAGGATAGGAATGTTGACAGCAAAACGTAAATCTGGTGCTGTATGAACACTGCATAAAGAATTGCTAGAAAATTAGCGATTGAGCGCTTATTGGAAGGAGATGTGTTCTTAAGTCTATTTCTAAGACTAGATCAATGGGTGTGATTTCCTTATTCTAAAGAACTGCTTACATGAATATATATATTATTAGCATTTGTCCCATATAAGCTTACAATCTGAAGACATCTGACTGCTCTAAATTCACACGTTCTGATAAAGAATTAACACTGAATGAGTTCGGACTAACACGGTGCTTATTCAGCAATGGCTGTTTGGTGAAAAATGTATTACTGTGAACCATACCGATCATGAAAATGAAATAGTACGTTTGTTTCCTATTTTCTGAATTAACGTTTAACATCGTAATTTTCACTATAGTCGAATATAGTAACACTCATATGGTTCCGTGCCCAGTAAACAAGTAAAACAGAACCACTTGATCGCATAAAAAATAAATAAGGCAGTCAATATTCTCAACATTATATATAATTCTTTCCTGATAATTTACTCTCTGTGATTGATAGGCTGCATCTGAGTATGCGAGATTCATCATACTTACTTGTTTCACATTACACTCGTATAGTATGAATTTGAATTTTATTTATAGCCTTTAATCATCTCAGGCTTAGGCCGGGATAGGGTGGGGGGCGAGGATATTGGAAGATTTGCAGGTACCATCTCAGCATTTGTCTGGTATGACTGACGAAACCCCATGTCGACCTCAGTCAGGATAAGCTGCCGCTAGGATCGTTTCCGACTGCTAACCCAACACTCTACCAACTGAGCTACGGCCGCTCGGTACACTCATTTAGTTTCTGACAACCACAAATACGCAGAAGAAAATAATGATATGTTATATTAAGGATTTATTGCCTCTTGTTTGACTGCCAACAACATACAAAGCTTAGTTAGATAAAAATCAATTAATTGTACAAAATATACTGATAAAGAAATTAAACTTACCCAGCAACGTCCGTGTGCAATGGTGCTTCTAATTTTACGATAAGACGCTGTCCAGGTGGATATTCAAACCCATGAAGTTTGTCTCTCGCGTACGCTGCAGAACGAGCACTGTTATAGACAACAGTTGCTTGTCCTTTGTACTACAAGAAAATAGAAATTCGAATAATTATAAATTACAGTACTGCGAACAATTATAAAAACCCACCACAACACTAATCTGAAAGCACTTCTTCATTACATGTGTGTGTGTTCCTTAAATGATTAATGTATCACGGTAGATGAAAATTAAAATAGACTACAATGTCTCGTGACACCGACCGAACCTCCTTAAACTTATGAACAATCGTAGTGTTCACCCTCTTAATCTTCAATTTGAACATACACGCAATAAAAAGCTTCAGTATACGATGCGCTAGTTCCACTGGGTTTGATTTAGAAGGTTAAAGAACGTATGCGAAGATGAAGCCACACTAAATCGGAATCTTATCTTCTACAACCAGGCAAATGAGAACAAAAACTAGAAAAATTGCTAACTCTGAAACCGGATGAAAATACAGTGCTGCCATAGTGTGTTACTGAAGTGAAACACACCTTCCTATTCTGGATCACTGGAACAAATGGAGTGGCTCGGGAGAAAATGGTAAGAGCCACAAACAATTTTAAAAATTAGGGAGGAAACAAAATGAAAACTTTTGCAACTGAAAAAAAAAGGAGAGAGAGAGATAGAGAGATAGGATTGCATGATCCTTTTGATACCTATTGACAGTTTTTCGGTGGCCCCTAACATTTTGCTCTCTCGAGCCCTTCAATTTTAATTCTTACTAGTACTCTAATATGCAGTAAAACTGAATAAAAGTTAAAAATATATTTTTTGGCGTTTTATTTTATTTTCGTGTTTTCATAATAATATTATAATATTTTAATTTTGGTTGGCGTTACTTTTTGAGTGTTCTGTATATTTAATTTAATAAGGGTTGCCATACTTTATTTAACAAACCCTGATCTGAATTCAAGGTTTCTACTTAGGTTTCAGTAGCTTGTAACTAATTTATGTGTTACACCTTATAGACCATAATAGTGTAGCTTTTGTAGAAGTATGCTATGGTTTACCATATCAAATGCCTTCTTCAAGTCAGTGAAGATCCCAATCATAAAATTACTTTCATCAAGCGTTCCGGAAATAAAATTCGCTAAACTATTTACAGCTAGACGAGTAATTTATTTTTCTGGAATCCATACTGTCTATGGGTAATTATTTTTTCTCAAGAAAAGACTTTAATCTAGTTAGGAGTACGTTTTCAAAAATTTTACTCACCACAGGAAAGATAGATATTGGGCGGTAATTTGCTTTGTCAGTTTTGTTTTCATTTTTATATATGGGAATTATTTTAGCAATTTTTAGATATCTGGGAAAATACATGTAGTGAATGACGGATTAATTATATGTTTGAAAACTGGTGCCTGGACTGCAGCCGCATTTTTTATAATTTTTATATTTATTCCGTCATATCCTATACTTGACTTATTTTTCAGGCAGTTAATAGTGTTTACTATTTCCTTTTCAGAGACAGGAGTAAGGAATATTGTTGATTGCAATGCTTTTATACTTTTAGTTTGCGTATCGTCCGTGCAACTTTTAATGGCGGCAGCAAGTTTCCTACCAATGTCCGTAAAGTATTTATTAAATTCATTGACTGTTAACTTTTATCCTGAATAATTTCTTTACATTTACCAGTAATACTTATTACGGTATATTCATTCTTTCTGCTTTTATTCAAGGTAGAATTTAGTATTTTTCATTTGCGTCCGACCGTACCCTAACCATACCTACAATATAATAGTTGTTTTTCGCATTTTCTATAACGTTTTGAGTATATTCCGGTACAGTTCGTATTTTTGCTGAAGTTTTAAATTGAAAGGATTTTTACAACTTTTCTCCAGTGTGTGTCTTTTTTCTTAATTGATTTTAGTACGGAGGCGGTAACCACGGTTGTTTTTTAATGCAGTATTTGCTTTGCAATTTCTTTAGCTTTGTAACTTCCTGAGCGTACTTTCTAATGGTGGTTTGGAGAATTTGGATAGCTTGTGTAGGACAAGCTGAGCTAAATATTCCAGTTTCGGCCCAATTTGTGTCAATATTTTTTTTGCAATTTTTGAATAGTCGTAAACAAGCGTTGTTACCGCCCATACAGTTAATTTTATCTTATCTTATCGTAAACAAGCGTATTTATCTCAAACTTTTTTGTACTTTCAATTTTAAAAGTCAAAAACATATATATTGGATAGTGGTTGCTGATTTTTGTGGTTATTGCTCCAGAGTTTATAGCTAGGTCTTGATCGATTATGCTACGTGTATTGCCATCTACTCTTGTGGGTACCGTAATGCACATTTGTTGGAATTTAACATATTTACGTAATCTGCACTTTCTTTTTCGTTATTTAAATGGATATTAATATCGCCTGTAAAAATACAAAGTTTGCCATCGCTTATATAGAACTTTATCAAGGCATTTATTAAATTCGTCATATTTTTTGTTAGGCGTTATATATATTACCCCAGTTACAATGTTCGTGGTAGTTTTGATTGAGTATTTCAATCCAGAGCATCTCACATAATTCTACGTTATTCATTTGATTAAGGTTTTCGTATATAACTATAGCGTAATGAGCTGCTAATATATATTCCAAATCCACCATGCCCTTTGATAACAATCGCATTTTTATAGTTTCTTATTTTGTACTCAAAAGAATAATTGTAATTCTTTTCATAAGTTTGATAAAAATATGACCAAATTGTCGTATTTAGTGGTTAAGTTTAAGTGAAACAAAGATAAACTATTTTTGGTAACGGTGGTGAAATTTCTGCTATCGGTAATCTTACAAATTAAATCGGGATGGATATATCCATATCAAGTATATCCAGTTACACAACTTGGGGATACGAGATACAAGAGGAGCATTTGCACGTTAACATATTTTCTGCACGTCAGTCGTGCTTCCGATTACAATTGCCCGATCATCAGTCGTTTTCTTGCGTAACTTCTCCCGTTTGCACCTGTCCACACGTATACCCACCTAGCCGCTTTTTTTTTCTACGGCCATACCCAGCAGGCGCTTCCGTGCCGCCGTCAGGTGTTCATTGACATAGATGGGGTCGGAATGAGTGAAACCAATACTTTGCGTAGTAAACTTTTTGTTGCTTCCGTTCTTCTCCTTCACGGCTCGCATGAACTCATCGCGCTTTCTTCTGTTTGCGAACCGCACTAAATGTTCTTTGCCTTCGGCTTAGAAGGAATCTGACCCAGAGCACAGCGTGTTTCCTCTGGATGTCGAGTTCGACTCCAATAACTGAAGCTATTGAGGACACAATAGTTTCAGCGTCCGCGTCTTTTTCAAACGGAACATTCTTGATTTCAATGTTCTCACGGTGACTATATTGTTCCACTTTATCCAATTCTAATTCTAAACTCACAACTTGAGACTTAAGCTGTTCATTTTCTTCCACTACCTTTGCATTTAATTGTTCGATTGACTGAAGTTTATCATATATTTTGTCGTACTTACGGCTCATGAAGACAACACTTCTATGCAGGGATCGGAGTGCTGAGAATAGTTCCGCTGTAGGTGATTTGTAAAGTCAATTCGTACAGCGGGTCACTTTCAATCATACGCACTTCCACTTTCTCTCTCGTCACTTAATATGTCGCCGTCAGTGTCATCTTCGTTGTCACTGTTACTTAGAGCTGGTAGGCTGGCTTTTGCTGGTTGCCTTCCACCTCCCGGTTGTTGACCTTAGCTAATGCCGTTTGCAATCTTGCATTCACAAACTTTTGTACGATTTTTTTTCATTCGCACATATCACATTTTCACTTAGTTTTTATGGTCATAGACATCTTCTTGAAACTTGCGGGAGATACTCCCACACACTGTATGTGAAATGACTTCCCACAATTAGAATTGCACCGCAAAATAAACTCTCTTTTACGGAGCAGACTTTGACACGAACTACACTGTGCTGCCATCTCGACGCGAAGACACTTGTACTAGTGTGGGTCTCTGGTGACTATGAGTATAGCAACGTGTGCAGCTATCAGTGTCACTTGACTGCCTGTCACCGTAGTGCGTGCCTGCCTGTCACAAACAACGCTGTTACTAACTTCTCCTGCTAATTTCTCTTCAACCACTGGCACATAAATTTTGACACACGAACTCAGTTTTTATGCCGATTTTATATATATATATATATCTTCTAGATCTGAGTGTCCACTTGTAATAGTGTTACTTGTGAGCTTACTAGCTGAACAATTTTTTTTCTGAATCCCAAGTGGTACCAGGATATTTTAGAATTTTCCCTTTTGATAGAATCATATGCTTTCCTAAATTTGTAAGTAATTGGTGAACCCGCATTGTCTTCCCATTTCCTCTCTAATATTTGTCTCAAGGTGAAAATCCGGTCCAACGTAGATCTATTTTTTCTAAATCGATAGTGGTAATCTCCAATTATTTCATGTACATACACGCTTAGGCCTACGGCTACGGCTGAACGTAGAGAAAACAAAATACCTAAAAACAAGCGGAAACACAGAGGATGAAGGAAATAGAGACTTAATTAGTAACAATGAGATCATAGAGAAAATAAACAAATTTAAGTATTAGGAGCACATGTAACAAGCAAGAACAAGGTCACGGAAGAAATAAAAGTAATTTATCATGTTTCTATTCAGTCCATAAAAAAAGCTGGAATTGAAAATATATAGAACGGTTATTCTGCCGGTAATACTATATTGTTGTACAGCCCATATTTCTGTACAGTTTTCTTATGAAATGGTTACCAAGTGACGTCATTCCGTTCATTGGAATAGTGCCTAGTTAGATAGATGGCGTTGGTAGTATTATACTGGCTACATAGTAGAGTTTCTCCCGGCACTAAAGCTTCTCGTGAAGTCGTTTTTCCGTTTCCTGTTTTGTTCTGTCGTTTTGATTGGTCGATGATGTTTATGTTATAGTATATACCAATAAGTTTTGTATTATTTTAAATATAAGGTAAATCAATCAATTTCTTGCACTTTTGCAGAATTTCCATTACTTTCGCTAGTTTTCTACTATTATTTTTATGTATTTTTTGAGTTTCGGCGTTTCGGCTGCGCGAGCAGATCGCACACCATGTTGGAATGATGTATAATTTTTCTCAATGTCCGTTGTTTTCACGAAAAATAGCCTATTAAAGCAACTAAAAGGCCGAATTTCTTTAAGTATTAGTGAGTGCAGCTGATACGGAAGCCTATCCAGTAAAATGTCAAAGTGATTTACTGATTAGTGAAGAGTCATTTATAAATTTTGGAACTTCTGGATCCTCCCAACATGTGCAGGACTTTGCTAGTTATTCATCTGTGGTTAGTTATCCTCTACATCCGTCATTCTTGGATGGAGTTTTATCTACATCCTATTTCCTTTTTTATATCGTTAGGAAAGATTATTTTTGGAAGAGAAGATGGAATTTGTTGATAGTCGGGAAGAAGGAAAACGTTGAGCACCGCATATCATGGATCATCTAGATTTGACATGGTGGACTATCCAAGTAAGTCAAAAATTGTAAGAACTCGTGTCCAGGATGTGAAAAAAGCAAATTTATTATGGCATAAAAGTAACCTACAAATTTAAAGTATGTTTTTCTCGGAAATAGAACTTAATGCAAAATCAAAGTTAGTAACAATGTAAATAGCAAATTATTTTTTATAAACTGTTGAACGTTTTGGATAGCAAATTATTTTTTACAGAAATGTACACTTCATTCATTCATTTAAATTTCGTGCGTGAACTCAAATTTTTGACGATTGAAAACATTATCAAAATGTAAATTAGTATTTGTCTCGTGAATTAATGTTCGTTTGTACAGTAGCTAGTTCTCTTTTCCCTCCAACTTCTTTTCGATTTCTGTTAATTTTAAAGTTCGGGGAAGAGAAAACTGCAATTTTTGTGTGTGTGTAACAAGGTAACCGACGAATTCTTTATTTGTTATAATTTCATTTTAATTTGGTACTGCGATCGGTGTCGTACAACCCCTTTAGGCTCATTTTTTATCTTAACTTCTAAATTTGGATAATCATCGACACCGATTGTCTCCCTTGTACAATAGTGTAAATTTAGTGTTCTTACGTGCAGTGTGTAACGTTTTGTGTGCTCTTTCTTTTGGGGAAAATTTATAGTCATTAAGTAACTATGTCTCTAAGTACAAGAGTAAAAACTGCACTTGAACAGCTGATGTTGAATACAATTATTCTGCAACATATTTTCATTATCGCAAAATTAATTGCAATATTGAACTTGGCAACATAGTTTGCAAATTCCTTTTTCTTTCTTTTTTTAAAGGAAAAAAAGAAATGCAGCAAATTTGTTTATGAGCTACATAACATATTTCTTTTGATTTTCATGTTTTTTGCATTAATTTCTTGGATAAAAAGGGTAAGATAGTTTTGTGACAATATGTGTTAAATTTACAGTTTCAAAATAAAAGTATCAAAAGTAAGAGTTTGTAAGAGTATCAAAAGTAAAAGTAAGAATTTGCCCCTCCGTTGCAATTCATAGTAGGTAGCTTTACATAGGGTAAGAGATGAGCAGTAAATTTTATTTTCTTTCACTGGTACAGTGCTACTTTGATATCTGAAGCGTAGTTCAGTCCCTTTCTTACAGCTGGTATGAAGTTCACAATCTATACCATGAAAGTGCATAGTCTCCTGCTTGAGACGTTAAAATTGGTATTTATGGAAATTATTACACAGTTCTTTAGTGTGCCCAGCTGCCTCAGTCCTTCAGCGTGCACGGCGAAATCTTTATAGTGATGTCAAGATACTTCAAAATGTACTTTATTGGCATATCCTGGGTAATGTGTGTTCCATGGGTTTGTTTGAGTTATGGTTAGCGACGTTTATGACATTTGGGAACAGGATGTAAACAGTAGCGTCGAGAAATATAGATATAAATAAAATTGGTATCCTGAGAAGTGATTTTCTCAGTTGAGTTATCAGTTAGCCAGAATGATACCTGGTTAAGTTTAAACTGTGTTCCCTGAATCAAGTCAGCAGAATAATCTGGTGTTAGGCGAAGTGCTAGTTATAGGCAGTGTTGTTTTGTTTAGTGACTGACATGTTTAAATCATATCTCGACAATCCCCATTGTGCACCCGTTGCACGGAGGATGTGTCAATACAAGGGACATTTGTGCGAAGAATATTTTTTCTTTTTCGTTGCGTTTAACTTGGATGTCTTCGATTCAGTGCAAGAAGGTAGATCATTCTCTTGAGATCTACGAGTGGAGGATGGTCAATGACTAGTGCCTGGCACATCCACTCTCAGTGGTGAGGCATTTTGCTTTTTATCCTTGCACTGTTTATTTTCGCCACTAACCATGTTGCTACCGTCTCAGGTACGTCACAAGCTGGAGTACGACCCTGACAAAAAAACGAATTGCAGGTGTTTGAAAATAATGTTTTGAGAAAGATATACGGACTGAAATCTGTCAAAAAGACCGGCGAATGGAGGAGACTGTATAATGCAGAACAGTATAATGGAATTCAGATGGTTAAGATGGACAGCCCAGATAGCTTACACGGAGGAAAACGAAGATTATATTCTATCGTGGTTGGTAAGCCGGAGGAAAAGATGCCGTTGGATAGACCAAGACATCGTTGGGACCTTCGACAGCTGGCTTGATCTTGTCCAGAATAGAAAGTAATGTTGAACGTTTGTTAGTGAGGCGATGAACTTGCGAGTTCTATAAGCCATAGTTACTTTGGTTTGGTTCTCATCAGATACCATTACAGGTATGTACGGTGTTTCATAATTGTAATATGGGTATTTTATGATGAGCCAATTCGATCTATGAACTTATAAGATTTGAAACATTGATGAAATATGTATTTTGTTTTGACAGTCGTAGTCAAGTAAACAGTTTTACCTTCATGAAGATGTTATGGTGTGAATACTTCTCTCTGTATTGTTAACCGCGTTCAATATAAAAAGATTATGTAATAATCGTTTCATCGAAGGAAAAGCTAGTATGTTTTCTATGCGGTGTATTTCTAATAAAAGAAATTTAAGGAGGAACTTGGTACGATTGCAAGTATATGATGTTAGTCTTTGTATAAGTCTTGAATACCCACGTCCCCTTTCAACAAAATATGAAGAAGGTATATTTTAATAAAGTTGAGTTCTAGTTATTTTGCACCGTTCTCTTCAATGTGCTTTTAGATTATGTTTGATTTCGATTCACTTAATCAGTCTGATACTCGTCTCCTATTACTTGATCGGTGCTATTCTACTAACAAGAAGACTTACGGAAGTGTAGCTCACCGATTTTAGAAAAACTTTGCATACTTGTAGAACATCAAAAAATAATCGACACGGATTTTTTTTATTTCGGCAATGGTGCGGGTTTAAGGGTAGAAACCACCCTGTGAACGTTAGGGATGGTCTCCAAGCATAAACAGAAAACAATCATATAATGTAGAAGAAACAATACCGCCAGGGGAAAAGGGGGTTAGGACATCTGATTCACAATCGGACGTCAAAAGTACAAAGTTAAAAATGGCGGATCCAATATGGTGATTACAATTACAAAAAGTCTGGTTTGAAATGCTCTGCAGCTAGACAAGAACAATTATAGTTGGCAGGGGTTACTGCGAGAAGGTGGCAGACCGATTTGAAACCCCTTTCTGTACTGATGTTCACGGGATGCTTGATTAAAGTAAGGTCACCTCTCACTACTCGGGGTGCTCATTTATAGTGAGTCCCCTCGCCTCTCACTAGTCGGAGTACTTATTTATTTGGGTCCCGTGTTAAACATTCAATAACGCAAGCACTAAATTGGGAAAGTAGGTTTAATTCTGATAATACAATTTATGCGTACTTTAACTCTGATGCCCGAAATTTTCGTCTTCACTTTCTTTAGCGTTAAAATGGATTGTGGATGGAACTGTGATGCTGAAAGTAGAATCAAAATTTCAACTCGTTTATATAACGACCGATGACGTCTAACCAGCGATTGGTTGATGATTGTAATGAAAGACAAAGATAATTAAGATTCACTCACTGGTTCATAATCAGTTTTCGTCTCCCAGATTTGCAAATCGTATTAGGTATGCGTGGTACAAAAGCGGCTATTCGGAAGAAAAACCACCTGCGTTTGAAAATCCCGTAACATTTTGTTTCAAAGATTGTGCAGCATTTTGCGATTTGTGCACAGTTATTGCCGTAAGGTGTGCGTGGTGTAAACCATGTTTATGCATTGCACACTTTTTACAGAATATCATTAAAGTAAAACGTTTTCGCTATAAATTAATAATTATAACAATTGAGGATCCATGCAGTTCTGACATAGTGAGAGGCGAGGGGACTCATTATAAATAAGCACCCCGAATAGTGACAGGTGACGAGATTCACTTTAATCAAGCATCCCGTTAACATCAGTACAGAAAGGGGTTTCAAATCGGTCTGCCACCTTCTCGCAGTAACCCCTGCCAACTACAATTGTTCTGGGCTAGCTGCAGAGCATTTCAAACCAGACGACTTTTTGTAATTGTAATCACCATATCGGATCCGCCATTTTGAATTTTGTATAGTGAAAGGTGAGGGGACTCACTATGAAAAAGCACTCCGAATACTGAGAGGTGACGAGATTCACTTTAATCAAGCATCCCGTTAATATCAGTACAAAAAGGGGTTTCAAATCGGTTTGCCACCTTCTCGCAGTAACTCCTGCCAACTATAATTGTAATCACCATATTGGATCCGCCATTTGAATTTTGTACTTTTGACGTCAGATTCTGAATCAGCTGTCCTAACTTTGGACTTCGGCCCGTCACGATTCGCCCTTTAGCTAGTAAAATCCACAAACATGCCCCTTCTGGGACTCGAACCCGGGACCGTAGAGTCGTTACCCTACCGCCGTAGACCGCACGGGACACAATTTTCAAATTGGACACATAGAACTTGAAATTCAAGAAATTATGCAATTACTTAGTTTTTGCCTACATAATAACGTGTTCCAATTTGAAAATCATTATTATAAACAAAATACACGCTTAGCTATGGAAAGTCCCTTGTCCCCTATATTATCAGATACAGACATGAATCATTTTGAATGTGAAATTTTAAATAATCCGGAATTAAAAACAATTAGGTATTACCGATATGTTAACGACACGTTAATTCTTTATAGGGAAGACAAACAAATAGAATTACTACTCCTTGCACAGCTCAATAATATTAACAACATTAAGTTCACAAAAAAAAAAAAAAACAATGGCGTCATCAGTTTCCTAGATTTACAAATATAAAGACAAAATAATAAATTTCAAAGTACGGTTTATCGGAAACCTACATCAGGAGAACAATATATACACGCTAAACCGGGCCATCCTGCACAAATGAAATATAACATTTGGCTTAATTTTTTTTTACGTCATCTCAACCTTTGTACAACAAACAAAGATTTAAACATAGAAGTAAACTACATAATACGGATAGGTTAACAAAACAGATATGATTCACACACACTGTTTAAATGGTAAATGGTACCAGCGCGTAAAATCGAAATATTATAAAAGCAGGAAAACGAAAACTGAAGAGGAGAAAAAAGAAGATAAAACATGGACAGGTTTGCCTTTGTACCAACCTGTTACCGATAGGATGAAAACGGTTTTTATTAAAAATAAGTTGAAACCCGTCAAAAAAAAAACATTAAAAACCTCCAAAAACATTAAATAAAAATTTCACAGTTTAAAAGTAACTATGATCCCAAAAAACACAGAGTTTACTTGCTAGTTCAAGGCCGTGTATATCGGAATGACCAAAAGAAACCTTAATACCAGGGTCACGGAACATATCAGAAATTCCAAAAAGAATGAAAATCCCACTTCCGGCCTCTCACAACTTAAACTACCACACATGAAATAACCGATGGCAAGATATTGTACAAATCAGATTCCCATAGAGAACGAATGGTTTCTGAAAGCATCCTTATTCACACAAAACAATCTGCACTAAATTTATATCAAGGCATGTTAAATAAAACATGGTTTGACATAATAAATAAAATGCAATAAAACTACAACACATTTTTTTAACTTTCCAATTTTTTTTAACAACAATAATAAAAAACATTTATACACACAACCATACGTCAATTGTTCATAGAAATCCTTCTGTTTTAGTATCTGGCAACAGCTTTCCATTTAGAAACACACTAAGGCAACATTGCACCTACCTTGTTTCCTTCCGGGACCGCCATTTTTGTTTACACCTGCCAAGCAATACTGATAAAGGCCATATCTGCGGAGGGCTTCTTATATCCCCTTAACATTTTAAACTTCCTTTTCCACCCGAGGAAGCTAATGAATAATTTGACGAAACTAGTAGTGTTGGCATTTTTAATCGCCATTCAGTTAGAAGATACGATGGCAGCGAGGATGATGTACCGTATTAAACGTAAGCATATGATATGGTCCTCGCCACGTAAATTTACATTGGGTACATACAGCTAGCTTAATATACTTTTAACATTTGTGTGATATCTGTAAACTAACTTTTGTATCCTGTATATGCTTCTTTTAGTGTTTTAGCTGTACTCAAGGCTGGTGTTATACCGTATTTGTTAAAATCCTTTTGATCTGTTGTGTTACGCGTGGAATATTGGGCATCTTAATATAATTAATATATGGATACTGATTAAGCTTTTTCAAGTCAAACTAACACAGACACATTCTTACATGCCTGTACAGAATATAAACATGTAGGTGACAAGTACAGCTATGAAATTTTCTCAAAAGAACACATGAACATATTTTTGGGGTTACAAGTGAACATTTACCAAAAATAACAGCGTGAAAAAAATACCACAAAAACATCAACAATAACCAGTTGAGATTTATGTTTTGTTCATACATGATTTAAATAATTTGACGATATTTCGCCACGAATTACGAAGATTCCCACAGTCGTCGTCATTTAAATTGTGGGAGAACCAACATTTTTTTTCACAGATGGGGTTGTAAGAGAAGGTCACAAAATTTGTTGGTTCCCTCACAATTTAAATGACAACGACTGTGGGAATCTTCACAATTAGTGGCGAAATATCACCAAATTATTTAAATTACGTATGAACAAAACATAAATTTCATCTGGATACTGTTTATTGTAAGTATGTTTTTCTTTTTCACACTGTTATTTTTGGTAAACGTTTACTTCTAATCAAAAAAAAATATGTTCATGTGTTCCTTTGGTAAAATTTCATAGCTGTACTTGAAACCTGCATGTTTATATTCTGTACAAGCATGGAAGAATGTATCTGTGTTAGTCTAACTTGAAAAAGCCTAAAGCATTAGGCGAAACGTCGTCGTCAATAAATTTTCGTATTGTTATATTATACATTTGTAGTTTGCATAATGCCCACAATACGTGACGCTAAATTCTATGTTTTAGTAAAATAATTAATATAGATTCGTTTCTTTATTTTTGATCTGTTAACTGTAGATGGGAGGGGGGCGGAGGGAGTTTGTAAGCTCGTAAGCTAGTTTTCCACGACGGAAACTGACAGTTTTCTATAAGCGGTGTTTTGAAATTTGTTGTCCTTTCTGTAAATCAGGAGGTCTAGATATAATTCAACTTCTCTGATTTCTCCACCCTATGAGTGAACTTCAATTTTGGGTGAAGAGAATTTCGTTCCTTAAGAAAATATAATTCAGAGTCTGAACTATACAGTATATTAATAATACATCAACAATCCTTGTGTACCTTACAAATCTTCTTCTTGAATGTAGAATCTTCGAATTTAAATATACTCATGCTAATGCATAATGAGATGGTGTTTCACTATTCTTCGATTTGCTAACTATTGGGTTCGTGCGAATGAAATGTCTGCCCCAGGTGCGTCATGTCCGAGGTCAAGAAAATGAGAACTACGTGGTTACTCAAAGTAGTTGCCATCTGCAGCCACACACTGATGCAATCGCTGAACCAACGATTGGATTCGGTGGTGAAAGAATTCTGGAGTCTGCAATGCAAAGAAATACTCAATTGCATCTTGCACCGCCAGATCATCCAAGTGATCAAGATGCTAAAAGAGGCGGTAGTAAGTGGGAGAGAGATCGGGGGAATACGACGGGTGAGGAAGGGTTTCATACTTCAACTCAAGGAGAACTTGCACCGTTCTTTGCGCGACGTGTGGCTGGACATTATCATGGAACATGAGGACACCATGTCTGCTGACCATTGCTTGATCCTTGCGGACAAGTTTGCGGTGCATTTCATTGAGTTCTGCACTGTAACGATCTCCAGCGATGCTTTAACCTGGCCTAAGAAACACATGATGCATCATTTCCATAATGGACTACCATACCAGCAACACCACCTTCCGTGGGTAGGGAGATGGTATAGGACATAGTCCTGGACGTTCATCACGATCCAACCATTGTCCTGACCGTTTACGATTGTCATAGGAGATCCATATTTCATCTGAAGTGACAATCCGATGCAGGAAACCTTCCCGCTTATTACTTACTCAGAGAAATGCACACCTCCAGACGGCGATTCTTGTTGGTCGATGTCAACCCATGAGTCCAACTTTTTCACCTTACCGATTGCACACAGCCGCTGACTGACAGTGATATGGTGTATACCTAACTCGGCTGCAATGGCACGAACAATTTTCCGAGGATCCGCTTCCACGGTGTTCTTGAGCAGCTCATCCGAACATGATGTTGGTCGGTGCCCATGGGGTTCATTTTGCAATGCTGTGTCACCGGAACAAAATTTGACAAACTAACGGTGAATGATACGTTCATTCGCCATTCCTGTCGCAAATGCACTGTTAATGTTTTTTTGCGGCTTGCTGTGCAGAATACCAAAGTCTGAATTCATCAAGAAAAATCACTCACAATTATGCGTTTTCCATGGTGCACTTTTATACGCCCCTGTTCAACAACACACAGTCTTCTAACTGCCGGCCGGGTGGTCGAGCGGTCTG
This sequence comes from Lepisma saccharinum, assembly GCA_022664845.1. Lineage (NCBI taxonomy): Eukaryota > Metazoa > Arthropoda > Insecta > Zygentoma > Lepismatidae > Lepisma > Lepisma saccharinum. The sequence continues at coordinate 24,651 of JAGDQP010005623.1, forward strand.
CGGCGGTAGGCTATCGACTCAACGGTCCCGGGTTCGAGTCCCGGCAGGGGCATGGGTGTGGGTTTTAACACTTAACAGCTAAAGGCAAATCGTGAAGGGCCGAAGTCCAAAGTTACTAAACTGGCCCATATAAAAATAAAGTTTTTTACAGTCTTCTAACTGTCAGAGTATACAGCCTGGGCGTATACAGAGCTTGTGACTTCAGTCGATTCCTGTGTTGTGTTGCTTAGGTGCGTTTCGTAAACCTGTTTCTCGTGAGAAATGCCCTTGTACATAAAGTTTAAATCAATAGGAATGGAACTGTAGTTAGTGTACATGTCTGCAGCATCAATGGGAGACAATTTTTCGCTATCTATGCTTACTGCTAAACACATTTGTATTTTTACATCATGGCTATTATTCACTGTCCATTTAAACTTGAGACTTTGAGGACTCAACATTTTTGCCAATAGGTATTGTTGGATGATTTAAGCCAGAGATGATAGGTCGCAGTGGTATTCCCTTTTTATAAACCTTAGGAAGACCATATATTATAGGCAACGAGGGGTCTTTAACAATCAGCTTAAGCTTATCGTTGTCCACTTGAAGAACTGAACCTTGCACTGCTTGTTTTACTTGTCTGTATATATTTAAATTAAGCCTATTGTTTGGTATTTCTTTGTAATTACATGTCGAAAGGAAATTATTAACTTTTTACTCTAAAATTCTTTGAATATAAGAACCAGGGTTAGAATGTTTAAAACAAAATGTTTTAAAAAGAGGAGACTGTTTTAAACATTTGTTTTAAACGATGTTTTCTAAGCCGTGTTTAAAACATGTTAATTTTATTTTTCTTCTTTTAAAGTATCATATTATATTTAAGAGTACGAAAGGGTGTGTTTTTATCAGTAAAACTTATGCAATTGTCCAGAGTGAAAGCTAGCTTCCAAAATAATCAGTATTATGGCGACGCAAGCCTACAGATCGAGAAATAAAATGCGTTGTTTCGATTTATTCTTTATCAGTTGGCTGCTAGAAGTGGGAAATATTAATTGGCTATCAATAACATGAAACAAGATGGTCATATTTCAATATTTTCTTTTTCATTTATTATGAGAAACTGCCAGAAAAACAAACTTTATGGGTATGTATTTGCTTCTATGATTACATTGCTCTATCTCTCTTCTTATGTTTATGAGGAAAGGGACAGTAGTGAGTAACTATGTAGATATGATAATCATGTCTTATTCGGTGTTTGGAGTGTATCCCGGGTGGCAGAACTTAGTGTTGTAAATAGAGAAAAAAAAGTTCGTTAATTTTCTAAATTACGTTTTCTTTTAGGCAGCGATTTGTAATACTGCTAACGTCTCTTTAAGCAAAAATTACTTTCATATAGGTAATTAACAACTTATATAACATAATTAAACCCTAGATTACAAATACCTTTTGGTATATGTGAAATATTCCGGGTTGCTCAGTTCTCAGTGTTGCCAACTTTAAAAAATAATATTTAAAAAAATCTTCCATATCGTATCTGCCCCAAACTTAGCTTAAACATCATTCAACACGACAGAAGAAAGTTTTGGGTGTCACCAACCTCAAACAGACCAGTTGTTAGTGTTACCATCATGTTTTAAAATTCAACTGATAGAAATGCTTTTAATAATACAAATCTACACGTGTGCATTGATTTGACATACATGTTCACTAGGTATTGGGACAGGTCATACAGGCACTCCAGGCACCGCAGATTGTCAGGGTTACCAAACGCTTAAAAAAATTCATATTTGTTACCGTTGGACGTATCCGCATTGATTTACATAAAATTTGAAATGCGCATTGGGTACTGGGACAGTTCATGTGGGTACATCCGGCGCCGCAGTTGTCAGTGTTGCCAACCAATTTCAGAAAATAAAATATTTAATTGCTTCCATATCGTTGAACGTATTAGGACTAGATTTTGTATTTACGTACTGGGACGCGTCATAGAGGTACTTCAGGTCCCCGAGTTGAAGTTGACAATTAATTTAAAAAATGAAATATTTACTACTTCCATTCAGTACGACGTATCCGCACCAAGCTTTGAGTATACATATTCGACACAATCGGAACATACTGTGGTTGTTTCAAGCACCCAAGTGTCAGCGTTACCAGACTATTTTAAAATTTAATTTTTCAAATGGCCCCAGTACTGTTACGTGCCGATAGCTATTTCTATATTTTAAAAAAGCGCGTGGGGAGCCGTGGGACGCACCTACGTTATGATATGCTTTGAAATAATACTTCTCAGAGTCCTATTTCAACACTCATTACAAGAAACCTGTATGTAGTTGCTCGTTTATAAGACTATGCATTATGCATTTATACATCTCTTTTGAAATATGCACATTAAGATAAAATATTTCTGTTACACTGTCTCTATCTGTATATTTTTTCATAGTATATGGGGCGTGGCTTGGAGCTCGGAGCATGGTAGAGCAATGCCACCGAGCTTTTATAGTGAAACACAATGTACTAGTAAACGCAGATATATATATCTCTGCCCTTGAACAGAAGCAGGTTATTTCCCGGGATTCTGAGCTAAAGATTTTTGAGAGTCGGTAATTATGATCAAAAACAGATATCTTCCTTGAATAATACTGTAATTAGAAATTAACGTATTGTATATACGGGATGAGAGTTTATTTCGGTAAGAATTCATAGTTTTTCAGTTTACAGTAAAGATGTCTTCGAAGTTGTATTTATCTTTAGGAACTTAAATCTCTATAATTCAAAATATTTCTCCAGTTCCCTGGAGGTTTATTAGTATTTTATTACAAACTATACCAAATAACTTCAGTCCATATGTTCTTAGTTCCCTTAGTCAGGGTGAAGATATAGAAAGTATAGCAATGTGGCAATGAATGTATAAATAATCCCATCATTTACCTCGTAAGGCTGCAGGAAAGCAAATCAATAGTAAATTGGGATGAATATGTGAAAGCTTAAATCAAATCCTAGTGATTACATTGATTATCTGCAGCGTAAAGCATTAAATACTTGCTTTGTAAAAAAAAAAGACAAAAAACATGAAAATGAACTAAAAAAACTTGCAAAAAAAATATCACAGAAAATAAAACTTTTTTTTACAACACTATGTACTCTGCTTTGCTGTTCGCTTAAGAACTCATTATCAGTGGGTTGCACAAGAAGAAAAAAGGATTTAATCTGGACACACTTTCTTAAAGCGAATCCTTCCGAAATTAACTGTAAAAGCCAAATGCAGATTGTGTAAAAAGAAAATGGCGTCTTGTTGCCCGAACGAGAAAACATTTCAAGAAGTGTAATTCAAATCCCGACCAGGCCACTGGAGAAGTTTCCTTCATTGTTCCCATGGCTGGCGCTCCGAGATATACTCAGCCTCCAATCAAATTGAGTACCACAGTGTCCTTGGTATTCCTGGGCATTTTGGGAGGTAAAGGCAGCCGAGCATGGGACTGACCACTTCACCTTACTTCGTGCCCCTGTTCGAGAATAAGTGGATGGCTACCTCCACATCCCCCATGCGCCGTTCACGGCGCGTGCTCATTGCACAGGGTATACCCTTACTTTTTACCTTTTATATAATAAATAGCTTTGTTATTGAATTTTAGTAAATAGCAAATAATTTAGTCAAATAGAACCTACAATTTCTAGTAAATACTTATGAATAGACCGGAAGCGTGATTGAAACGTTATAGAAGCTACTGCAGAACGAGTATCTAACATAATCCCTACCAATTTTTTATTTTTAAGAAAATGTTTAAAACGTTTTAAACGCTTTTTTTTTTCAGTCTATAAAAACGTGTTTAAAACAAACATAAAATAAAAACATGTTTTAAAGATGTTTTTTGTTTTGTTTTTCTAAAACAAAAAAGGTTTTTTCAACCCTGATAAGAAAAAACATCCCTCACCGCTTAACGCCTCTTGTATACCAGCACGAGTTTGCCCATAACCATGTGCTGAATTCTTTGACTAATTTACGAAGGTATTTATGTCTTTTACTATTGATAAGTTTATTACAAGAGCATTGTGTACAATGGCCTAATGCTAAAACGCATTGTTGTCTAAATGATTTGTGACTGTACATCTGGTATAAATACTGCTTCATTTCTATGGAGCAAGCAAAATCGGTAACTGAAAGAGATATCGTACTAATTGCATATTCCATACCCTTCCTAAACAACGCAAGAAATTTCTGAGGTAGCTTACGTTTTGTCATTAATAAAAAAAATAAACTATATTTTTCTGTGTTTTGGTTTTTGGGGGATTTGAAAAATGAAAAGCACTTTGTGATGTAATCAAATAATTTCTTTACACGAGGACTCAAAAAGAGATGTAAGTATATTACATTATTTATTCTAGCGCAGTGCAATTAAGCTTTAACCGATATTTTTTTTTTAAATAAGCACATAATCGATACCAATATTCAGCATGTTCTCGTGAATAACATACCAGTAGTTCCAAAAAAAAATCCCACTCGGGGAAAATTCTCTACCTTGGAAAAACTGTCTCCGTGTTTAATTTTTACATTTTTGCATGGAACGCTTGAATAAATTGAGCTATCGACTTCGATTGAAAGCTAAATTGACATTTATAGCTTCTTAAAGTGATATTTTGCTAAGTTTAATGATATTTTATGGGTTTTGTCTTCAATGGGGAAATTGAACATGGTAACTAGAGCAGGTGTTCAGATGGATTGCCTTCATCATTAAACCGGTCTTTCTTATCATTCCATCTCGCCTCCAGGGAAGCTGGATTACAGGCTTTAAGCTACTGCTGTACCAAACAATCATGTTCCTGTGATGCTATACTTACCATAATACTCAAAATTCATACACGACAGGTATTTAAGTAAGAAAATACGCACACTATAAACAAAGCCAAAACCATTTACAGAGCAATGAATATCACTATTGTTTCAGACAGCAGCCCCAGGATACAATGTCATCAACAGATGACGAAGGTTGACAGTGCTGATGGTCACGGACGCTGCGTCATTCTGTGTTCGCATTGTAATGTGTGTAGTGCTACTGAAGGAGTGAGACAAGGAATTTAACTGATTTTGAATGCGGTTAAATGATTTTAAGGTAACTACTAACATTTCTATATTGCGAAAATAATAAGATTTTCGAGGCCTACAATTTACGAGCGCGTTGTGGATGGGTAAATAATATTATTTCCAGCAGAAACTAACTCTCACGTCATAAACCGAATAGGGGCAGAAATGATTCAATAAGATTATGCAGGTAATTAAAAGGAACACAAATGACACTTGATTAGCTGTAACATCGATAACAAGAAGATCCTGTCACAATATACCACCCGTAGAACGTTACCCAACGACAAACCACTGTCCTCATGTTAAAAGCCAATAATAATAATAATAATAATAAAATGTCTGCTGCAGTTTCCCAAAGACTATCGAAACTGAAACGCTAATCAGTTAAAAAGGCTCGTACGATCCGATGAGTGCAGCTTAACATTGTACCATGCTGACGTGAGAATTGCATGTGGAGATAAATATGAGTTGGTGGACCCAAGAGTTAGGTGCCGAAGTTTAAGGAGATGGTGCAAGAGTAATTGCATGAGGATTGTTCTGCTGAGATGGACACCTACAGATATCTATAGATGGACATTAGATGCCAAAGAATATTTAAGCCTCAACGGTAATAATACGTATTCCTTCACGGAAATGACATTTCCAAAAGGAAAGTGTTATTAGGACAATAGCTCATGTCACAGAGCTGGTACGTCATATCACCATCATCACAAAAGGGGTCTTAGGATAGTTCACATTACTCCAGTGTCCACCACATTTCCCCGGTTCCAGTCTAACTGAAAAATATGGGATGACGGAAAGGATTGCTTGAGCATTTACGTCCTTCACAGCGAATCCTTATCCCTTATCCCATCTGCGAGATACTTTCCTCAAGAACGCTTTTAAGGAGTTATTGCATCACCAGAATAAATTGGGGCAATCGTAATGCCAAAAAGTACTAGGTAAATGTTTCTAATAAAAGGGACACTCAATATATTTCCAGACACTCTTTAGTCACATGCAAACTTGCCTTAGACTTAGCATTCTGATTTAAGTGGCAATAATCCAAACCGGGAATTATATCAAATAATCGCCATAACTGATCTTGATTTAGAACAGGGGAAGCAATGACGGTAAGTCTTGTACATCCATCTGAATTTGGGTAGGAAGTATCCACTAAAAAATAAAAACAAGAAACAATATTACATGCACATTATCTTGAAAATATAAAATAGCAAGAATAAAATTAGCATTACAATACTATTAGCATAGTTCTTACGTTTTTATCCAAATTAAAACGCAGGAGTTTTCCAGACATATATTGAATTTTTCTTATATATATGCCAAGAACCTACCTAAACATGTAATTGGAAAAGTTTCATCAAAACTAGTGATTAACGTAATATGAAAACAACTTAAGCAAAATGAACTTTTTGGTGGTCTCCTCACAGCCACCTAATTCAGCCAGTTCTTTCGTGTAGTTTTAAAAAAAATTACATTTTAGGCCTACGATTTACTTTAAATTTTCAATACAAAAAGAATCAAAAGCATACACAGATAACACTTCTATCAGAGAAAAAAGAACAGACTGGCTCATTTATATATATGTAAGGTAAATTTAAGACAAATGAAGAAGAAAAAAGGATAATACTTACAGCTTACTTTCGCATTAGATCACGCATATTCACATATACACATAAAAAGGTCACTATATTTCGTGTATTCACACTTTATCAAGTATAGAGGAAGAGAGCGAAGTTCACGTGTTCACAAAGTACAAGTTTGAAGAGACAGTGGCGACACGTAGCGAACAAAGCATCAAAACTGGAGAACAACGGACTGCTGTAGCGCGTAGATTTCCGGAACTTGAAATAATAATAACTGTATAGCGTATAAGTACAAGGTGGGATCGTGGATGAAAATGTGTTGAAAATGCAGAGAAAAATGGGAGCTTAGAGTTATTGAAGGTTAAGGCCACGTTTTATTTTCGCGCTCAAACCGTGAATAAAGGCATTCTCCCACAGACGGCGTGTTGAGGTGCTGGTCGTAGGGGGTAAAATGTGGATTATGCTAACCAAGAAAGATAGATCAAAATTGGTATTGTGGGACTCGGTGTACAAGGAAACTGGGGCATCCGGTTTGTTGATAGTACAGAAGTGACGATGGTTATTAATTCGAATGTTAAGAGCACAACTTGTTTCCCCCACATAGAAGGCATCACAGAACTTGCAGGTTAGGATGTATATAACATTAGGGGTGTGGCATGTACCCTTGGGATTGAGGATGTACCGACCATCTACAGTATTGATAGTGATTGTGGGAGAAGTGATGAAAATGGAGCAGACCTTACATCTGGGGGTCTGGCATGTCTGTGCCCCGGATTGGTGTGGTGGCAAGGAGGGATTCGTACGAAACCAAGATGTTTCTAAGATTAGGTGGATGTTGAAAAACTAATCTAGGTTTGGTGGGGAATATTGATTTTGTGTCTGTGTCAGATTGGAGAATGTGGAAATTAGAGTGTAGGATTTGTTTGACCTTGGTTAGTTTAGAATGGAACTGGGTGATTAGAGCCGGGGGATTGGATTTTTGAGTGGGTTGAGTGTGTTAGGATGCACCGCGGATCTGTTTGGTTACAAGGTTAGCCTCGGTTGACTAGAGCCTCCTGGAGGCGTTGGTTGTAAGTTCCAGCAGCAGAGGTGGTGGAATTCAGGCAATGTCCTCTGAGGGCAAGGGAGAAAGGAATCGCTTTCTTGGTGTAGTAAGGATGAGAACTTGAGTAGTGTAAATACTGCATATGGTTGGTGGGTTTGTTTTCTAAGGTGATGTCCACGTCAAGGAATGCGACTCTTTTGTTGGAATGGACCAGGTGAACTGGACAACACGGAATTGGTTCAGTTGTTCTAGGAACGTCTTGAGACTGGTTTCACCATGAGTCCATAGCATCATTGTATCCTTGTAACCAAACAGATCCGCCGTGCATCCTCACACTCAACCACTCAAAAATCCAACCCACCGTCGCCCAACCCACCGGCTCTAATCACCCACTTCCATCCTAAACTAACCAAGGTCAAACAAATCCTACACTCTAATTTCCACAATCTCCAATATGACCCTGACACAAGATCAATATTCCCCACCAAACCTAGATTAGTTTTTCAACATCCACCTAATCTTAGAAACATGTGGGTCCGTATGAATTCCTCATTGTCACCACACCAAACCGGCGCACAGACATGTCAGATCTGGTCCATTTTCATCACTTCTCCCACAATCGCTATTAATACTGCTAATGGTCGGTACACCCTCAAGCCCAAGGGTACATGCCACACCCCTAATGTTATATACATCCTAACCTGCAAGTTCTATGATGCCTTTTATGTGGGGGAAACAAGTTGTGCTCTTAACATTCAAATTAATAACCATCGTCACTTCTGTACTATAAACAAACCAGATGCCCCAGTTTCCTTGCACACCGAGTCCCACAATACCAGTTTTGATCTATCTTTCTTGGTTAGCATAATCCACATTTTACCCCCTACGACCAGCACCTCAACACGCCGTCTGTGGGAGAATGCCTTTATTCACGATTTGAGCGCGAAAATAAAACGTGGCCTTAACCTTCAATAACTCTAAGCTCCCCTTTTCCTCTGCATTTTCAACACATTTTCATCCACGATCCCATCTTGTACTTACACGCTATACAGTTATTATTATTTCAAGTTCCGGAAATCTCGCGCTACAGCAGTCAGTTGATCTCCAATTTTGATGTTCTGTCCGCTACGTGTCGCCACTGTCTCTTCAAACTTGTACTTTGTGAACACGTGAACTTCGCTCTCTACTTGAAAAAGTGTGAATACACGAAATATAGTGACTTTTTTTATGTGAATATGTTTGATCTAATGCGAAAGTAAGCTGTAAGTATTATCCTTTTTTCTCCTTCACTTGTCTCAAATTTACCTTATACGAGGGTCATTTAACTCGAACTGGCAACACTGCTACGATTGGAGTGTCGTGTGGGCAGGAGACAAATGACGAACGTAGTGTGTGCCGTGGATGTGTACGCGTCAGTTCAACGCTGCTGCGGTCCCATATTACGGTGTGCGTGGCGAGTAGACAGTGTTAAAGTGATTGTTGTGTGAAATACCGCCCTAACGCAATGTTCACGCGTGCAGAACAGCGTGTGTTTATCAAATTCCAGGTGGCACGAGGGCGAAATGCTAGGACGATTCACAGAGGATTAGTAGAGGCCTGTGGTGAAGCTGATCTACCGTATCGGACAGTGGAGAGATGGGTTGCAGCATTTCAGGCGGGACGACAGTCAACAGACAAAATGCACGGTGGAGGGCATATGCGAACGGCTACGGACGAAATTCATCTTGCAAGACTACGGACACTCCTTGACGGTGATCGGCGCTGGACTTGTAGTGAATTGGCGAAGGAGCTGAACATTTCGTCCGGATCAGTGTTCCGCATGCTTTCACAAGATCTTGGCATGCGGAAAATTGCAGCCAGATGGGTACCCCATGCTCTGACCGAGGTTCGAAAGTGGCAAGGTGGGAATGTGCACGCCTACACCTTCAACGTTACCATGAGGAAGGTGATGACTTCTTGCACCGCATTATTGCAAGTGACGAAACGTGGGGAAGATCGTACGAGCCTGAATTGAAACGTCATTCGAGTGAATGGCGCCACCCAGAATCTTCACGACCGAAAAAGCTTAGGCAAGAGCCAGCAAACGTGAAGGTGATGATGATAATGTCATACGACCACGAAGGCATTATCCTGTCACATCAAGTTCCACCGGGCGTTACCGTCAATACTGCATACTATGCTTCATACCTCAGTCACCATTTGCGACCAGCATTGCGGCGCAAACGTCCACACCTCCTGGAGTCTGGACCAATTCTCCTACACGACAATGCCCGATACCATACAGCCCATCCAGTACAGACTCGGTTACGACGATGGGGTTGGGAGGTACTGGAGCACCCGCCATATTCCCCGGATATGAGCCCCTGCGATTTTGATCTTTTCCCAAAAATGAAAGAACCTCTCAGGGGCAAACGTTTCAGAAACATTCCAAGCATTGTTCGTGCCTTAGGGCGCACTGTCAACACCCTCTCACAAAGTGGGGCTTTGACAGGTATTCAACGGTTATCAGACTTCTGGCGAAGGCTTCAACAGGCTTCAACAACTACATCGAAGGACTGTAAGCTTCTTGAGGTGAGTGATTCACTACATTCCATTTCACAACTATGTTGCCACTTCGAGTTAAATGACCCTCGTATATATATATATATATATATATATATATATATATATATATATATATATATATGAACAGTATTGAGCGCGATTTAAATCACTGTTTTCGTTGTTATTACGACTTAGTTGTGGTTTAATTGCGTTTAAATATAGTAAATAGCAGAGGAGGGGAATATAGGCAATTTGTGAATGATTGATCACTGTCGGGATTTTAGAAATATTTAATAAAATATGATTGTTTATGACGATTTAGAGTTTCACATTAAAGATGCTATGTTCGTTAATGAATAGCGTCTAATTGAATCAATTAGTAGTACAGTCGATGAACAACCTCACAAGATAGTGACCTAGCTTTCATTCAGAAGATAAGCTTAATTCGTAGTTACCTAATCTAAAGAGCTTAATATGTGATTCAGTTACAACTTGTAGTTGAATATATCACGACTCGGCCGGTACTGATCCAGAGACTCAACCTAGATTATTTATAAGAGGATATAACCTAACATAAATAAACAAAATTTTCCACCTCTCAGTGCACTTTTTCAATACAAAATGGAGGAATGGAATGAACAGAGGTAAATAAAGGAAATATACAAGGGTCATACACAAAGTAATGGGCAATGCCGCATTACAGGCAAGAAGAAAGAGTGTTGTTTGGCAAACAGTGATACTTCTTGTCGCACTGTTGAGTGATTCATGACATTATAACATAAAAATAAAGTGATAAGTGGCCGACCTAATGTTTCGATTTGTCAAGTGTGCTATAATTGAATTTCGTATTAGTAAAAGGCTTTCACCGCTTCCGATCTTCATCACAGACTTCAACGTATAAATTTGAGATAATGGGCGTTAGCAGTGTTCGAAGGAGGGTGAAACATTCTAGATATGAGCATCAAAGATCAGCCTGACAGAAGTTACAAATGAACACAATGAGGAGTTTGTTGATGTCCTACTTCCGGAAGGCACAAATGTGATAGTGAATTAAATCGAACCCCATCGAAGACATTAGCAGTTTTGTCTTATATTCCAAAAACTTGCTTCTAAATGATTTTTCTATAACTTATTTTTCCAAAAGAATCAATTGATTAAGTTCCAAATTGATGTTTACCAACTAAAGAACTAATAACATTGAATAAATTTCACAATTGTAAGGGCCATTACGTACTTGTCGAATACATTACACATTAGCTTTCTTGCTTAGCTTTTTGGCAATTTAGTAACGGAATAATTCGTTTCAGAGAAACAAAGTTACAATTCGTACATGCAACTTATAAAAATAACAATGAAATGACTCTAGACACAATTGCCAGTAATATTCTTTATAACTGTACGGTACCAAAGAAATATATACTTACTGTGTGGAAGAAATATACTGTCATATGTGCTTCCTGAAGCTGCAGACCCTGGACCATTGTACCTTTCCAAAACTTCCACATTTTGTTTGGGAGGTTTCGGGTTTGCAAACACTGGCTTAAAACTTCTATCACATCCTTCGAAAGCTCTTGCAGCATGTGAAACCCTAAAGAAATAAATTTGCTAACGAACTAGAAAAAATAGTTATTGTATCACTAATGCCAAATAAAACTACATTGTCACACAATGTTTAATTGTGTCGCACAAGCTTTAAATTCGAAACCGACACTGAGCCAGCTGACAAAATACAATTAACATTTGGCATTTCACAGTATTTGAAACTAGTCACCTTTCATACACAATTTTAAACATATCAAACCGGTTATTATTATATCAGAAGCTGACATGGAACCTTAATTAATGATTTCGGGAATTATGTACCGCTACCAATGGGGAACATTTCAACACGAAAGAATGAAAATTGTGATTTTCGACACGCACATATATTAAAACTGCAAAGAAATAAATGAAATTTAAAATGTACATTTTTCTCCTTCCATAATGGGGTAGAATTTAACAGATTAACATATCGGAGTTCATTTTTAAAATGTAATGACATTAACAAAGCGCCCACAGCTTGGAAATGTAGAACTACGACAGAAGGCAATCACAAATCAACAAAGCATTTGAACAATGTCAGTGATATACATTTAACATGTACTAAAATATAGCCCAAGACTCCTTTACACTTTGAAGCCTATATGAATCACTTGACGCTAAAAGGAAACTTCTGATAAATCCGAAATTTTACAAGAGAATTTAAGAACTTTCCAGGTTCCAATACAGGCCATCTATCTGTTATGACAGCCAAGTAGGACCGGTCAGCACATCCTTTGGTTAGACGAAACAACATTCTCTTCTCACATGAAACAAACATGTATGACAAAATATATTTTTAAGAAGCTGTGTACAACTGAGAGAAATGCACATTTTGCAGCACATGTATTTTGCACATTATAATTTTTTTTGCGAAAATGCGTATAAAAGTAGAACAACTTGTAAAATCTGTATTTTCGAAAATAGTGCACCGTTCACAAGAAGTTTTACTAAACTTTCCAAACAAAAAAAAAAGGTATTGGCTTATTTTAAGTAGGCTATTGTAGTACTATTAACACACTGAATTGTTTGAAATGAAAATGTCAGAATACAACATATTTATCTTCATGTTTACGCAAGCTTGTGCCCTAGATGTTCGTGTGTAGTATGGAGTTCCACGCCAGAATGGAAGGTGTTCATGAGGGATGATTTGCAAATTCTTTATGATGCTTTTAATTTTAATCTCCGAATTTAGTTTTGTAATAGTTTGTCTTGGAGAGGGTAAGGATCAAATTTCGTTGAACATTTCTTGCGTTAGTTCCCTTTCCACCCTCGCCCTCATGGTCAACATAGCGCGTCACTTTTCCCGGATGTACTCCAAGGTATTCACGGTTAAAATGATAGAATTAGTACGTCTTGCACTAGAATTGCAGTTCAGAGTTCTTGTTTTTGATGCCTTTTCCTTCACATTTAATGCAGGTGTCTGTTTCTGACTGTCCAAATCTTAAACAAAAATTTGTTTAAAGGAAAGGTGCAAGACACTTTATGGTCAGGAAATTAGTTTTTCAACACGAACATGATTTTGCTTCAATGATGAGCTACGATAATGATATTCTTTTTAGGTGTAGGAGCAATCTTAACCGGGAAGGAAGAGGTATGTTCCTTCATGTCAGCTACCACTTTTCCTGGAAGTGCGTTGCTTTTGTGTCATGTGGAGCATTGTTATGAAGCAATGTAATCTTTTCTGTCCTTTTCTTTGTAATACAACACACGGCCAGAAATCCAGTTTTGAAGATAGCGCATTTCTTTACACTATAGGATAGATAATACTCGACTGAAAATCCTGTCGGACGTTCATTAGTTTCTTCGGGTAATATTGTTTCAGGGGGCTGTACTACGCAACATTGTTGAAGAAACATCTTGCTCGTCTTTTTCTTTTAGATAAAAAAAGAATACATTCAACATACTTTCTTTTTCTGTCGTGGTCCATGCGCTGAGGAAGTACATATTCTTGCACCCACTTCGTTTGTACGAGGTTCTTTGTGCTATCAGATAATGATTTACCAGAAAGCTTTGTCCGTTTTCTGATACTGCGAGCATAAACATGAGAAATCACGATTTTCTTTTTCCCCATTCTGAACGAAACACCAGCACTACTACTGTCCCTTGAAGACATTATGAGTGTTCTTTTCAATAAAATAATGTAAAATAGTGAACTCTAGAATGTCAACCACACAAACGCTTAACAGCAATGATAGGACAGCAACACTGTACTATGTGATACGATTTGGCTTATGCAGTAACGAGCGCTACTCGATGCCATCACAAGTACTATCAAACGACAATGTAGAATGATTTGAGCAATTATATCGCTAAGTTTGATGCAGAAATGGAATATTTGCAGCAGAAGTCACCTCCACTTCAGAAGCTCTTCGATGCCTATGTTATAGGCTGCTGCTATTTCACTTTACCGCTGATGGCTCAATCAACGTTTAGCTTTTTTCTTAAACAAAAAAAAAAAAAAGTGGAGCAAAATTCTCCTCTTAATATCAAGTGATTCACATGGAATTCTCATTTAAAATGAAACTTGTCAGACATAACGATCAACTTACGATTTTTAACAGCGTCGATTTGAAATTGATACATTTTTAGTGGTCAAACTTTGACCACAAATTGCCATGCTCTTACCCCATATCACACAAGAAGTTGAGACAATTTCAGTAGTATATTTAAGAAATTTAATATATCAAAAGCCAGACGAAGTCCCAGTATACTTGTTATCTTTTATATCTCAATTCAAGTACTTTTCATATACTTTGTTTTGTTAAAGCTAGGTGATTTATCTATTACCATACATACACTCCCAATATACGTACAATATGGATGTTTAACATATCAGGGCAGTATGCTAAAGCAAGCATCTTGCATAAGGTTGCTCAAAAATACTGCGTTCCAAGCACTAACAATAGGCTACATGAAAATTCTATTATGCACATAAAACATACAATGATGCAAAAAAAAACTCCCAACAGCGTTACTGAGATTTTAGTTAGCTGCATTGTAAGGATCATTTGAAATATTAATATTATTATTATAACATACCTATGATATTTCACATAAGCAAATCCCTTGCTCTCTCTTGTAACTCTGTCCTTCACCAACGTAACATAATCGATATCTCCAAACTGACTGAAGTGATCTTTTAGAGCTGTTTCGGACATAGTTTTTGGAACAACAACAAACAATCTGAGTAATCGTTCTTCTTCATTCATTTCCCTTTTGGAGCCTTGGTCTCTACTGCAGAGTAAAATAGAAAGGAAGAAAAAATACGTATAAATACTTTACTAGAAATAGTATAGTATTTCTATACTATAATGCTGGTCCAATACTGCTTTTAATATCATGCATTTGAATCAAAAATGGTAATTAGAAACTCCTTCTCCTCTCTGTTCTTCTGACTGGAAGTCATGCTATTTATAAATGATGGTAGAAAAAGCTGCTAAAAATTGCGAATGGAACATATTTGAAAGAAAAATGAATTAAACAGTTGGATCATATAATCGCTTTAACAATTGGGCATTTACACATGTACATGGAACACTTTTCAGGTATTTTTATTCATTAATCAAATCTACCTAACAAGAAAACGAAACAGCACTTTTCCTCTACCCACACCTAACTGTCTTGTTTCAAAGTTATTTTGAGTTCATTGTCTGTACTCCCTTGCAACCTTTTAGATGAACTTCAGAAAGCTGGGAGATAAGCACTTCGATCACTCACAACAAATAATATCAACAATGAAATATTTAACCCTATGAACAGAGAAACGACATACTGACCGATTAAAATACATACCAAAATTAAAGACTGATGCAAAACATGTTTCTAATTATTGTACTTGTCGCCACCAGACAGTCAGAATTCACCTTTAATGTATTTAGGGCATCTTCTAGAATATTTGATCATTCCAACTATCTATTTTCTAATGATTTTTAAGATGGTCAAGTGTAAGACTTCACCTGGATTGCTTCACACAAGATTATAAGAACAGTAACTGTTTATAACATATAGTTAAAGAATACTTGAAAAATTCTTATAAGGGTCATTCTACTGGAAACGTGATATTTCATGTCCAAAGCGTTTTTCTTCCATATGAAATTTCGAAATTAAATAAAACTTTGTACAGGAATTGTGTACTACATTTTGAAACAAATGCTACATCTTAAAGTATTTTTAACATACATTTTTTAGAGTGAACGGTAGTATACATGTATACCTTCGTTACGTGTCCCAGACGTAAATTATGACTTTTACCATTGTATTGTGTTATTGTTATGAATAGTAATTAATTAAAACCCCTTTTAAATATAGCATTATTATAAAAGGAATTGTTTACAATAAAATGCAATTTTAAAATACTTGAATTAATTTATGAAAATGAGAAAAGTTTTCTGTCCCATGATTGGTGGTATCCTCCGTTACATAACAAAAGTAGGAATGTTGTTTCCAATAACTACTACTAATTGGCAACAGTTTCATTGCCTTCTTTCTTTCAAGAGCAAGGGAAGCCAATTTGATTGAATGGTGTGCAAATTGGCCTGCTGTTGATTCAATCTTCGGAGATTATTTTAATTTAATCCAGCCTATAGTTGTGACATTACAATCTGTATCCTCCGTTTACATAGTCAGGGCAGATAATACTGTATTTTATTAAATAGGTTATCCGAATTGCCAGACCTGTTCCTCTTTCCTTCTCCAAATTCTGAGACCTGACGTGAATGTGAACGACACTACGCTTTCAAACACAGTGTTGTATCCTCTGTTATTTTTGTTCAAAAACGGACGATACAATAATGTCACAGAGGATACAGATTTACGATTTAAACCAGCAAAGTGGGAATTCAGAAAATGAAGAACACTGTAGTCAGAAAGTTAGAAACCTGTAACAGCACCTGCACGTGTTAAGAGGCCTACAATATTCAATTTTTCTCACAAACATGTCAATGGCCTTCCTTGTTTTATGAGACCTGAAATCTACATTTGCTATGTGGTTTGTTTTCAAAGCTGCTTTTATATTTTCATTTCTAACAAGTAAGATGTTAGAGGTTTTCTTTGTTTTCAGACAATCATGGCAAAAATAGAAAGGAAGATGTCAAAGAAAGAATGAGAAAATATAGCCGAGAGGTATGAGGAAGCAAAACGGAAAGAACGAGAGCGATATAAGAATCGAGTAAGGGAAAGGAAAATAAAAACGACTAATACCAAAATGTCAGAGAAAGAAGGAATCTACAGATGAAATGACAAGCGAAGACTAGAATTTACAGAGAAAAAATAAAATTGCAACAAGAAGTTCAGAGACGATTTCAAGAAAATTCACCGCCTACAAGTCCTGAAAATGAAGTTCTACCTCGTGAAATTGAACCTCCACCACCACCTTCTAATCCAGTTCCGCTAAAAAATCCACTACTGGGTACGTCAAGAGAAGCAGATGGTCCAAGAGAAGACAGATGTCAAGACTGTGGGAAAAAGTATAGAAGGAAGAACAGAAAAAGAGAGAAGCAATACATCAAGTTTTTAGTAAGTGAACGTAGGAGACGGAAAAGATAAAATTGTAGAAAAGTATTGGAAGAAACTTCACAGGACACAACAAAACAGTAAATTGAAAAGTAAAAGAGTATCTCCAAAAGTTAAACGTAACATTCTATTTGGCGTTGTCGTAAAAGAACAAATCAGGAAAAGTTATCATGATGAAAGAAGCAGAAAGAAAATGCGTGGATTCCTGGGTAAGATTTCAGGATGTGTAATCAAGAAATACCGATGTCTTGATGAATTGAAAACAATAACATCAAAGAGACTTCTGAGTATGATAAGGAACCCTTCAGTATATTACCCAGAGAACAGAACTCTGTCAAGAAAGAAAGAGCAGTGGCTGATTTTTTTTTTCGACAGGGACGAGAATTCAAGATACAATTACAAGGTGTAAAATTAAGAAGCAGATGAGGGTTTTGAATGCCTCAATGAAAAACTTTCATGACAAGTATTGTAAAGAACACACTTCAACGAGCCTTTCCGTATCTTATTCATTATTTTGTAGATCGAAACCATGGTGGATAGTTTCACCTCAGATTACACGTCTTTGCGTGATACACGAGAATATGGGTTTGTTAATTAAGAAAATGAAATCATCAGGTACGATTATGGAAAATTCTGCTGAAGACGTATTGAAGTCGGAGACCTGTGAAAAGCAGACTTGTTTCGAGAGAAAAATGTCTTAATTGAGAGATTAAAACCGTAAGCTGGAAAGATTACAATGAGCTGAAAGAGACCGATATTGAGCAATGGGTGATCAAAGTAGTAACAGTTGTTATTAACGGGAAAGAAAAAAGGATCAAGAAAATTATAGAAGAAGTTCTGAGGGGTTTGAAGAAAAAGGATGTAGCTAAAGCTCTACATGAAATGCTTCCCAAGTTTATTAAACATCGTGGAAACATAAGGCACCAATTTAGTTATGCAGATTCTGAAAGCAAATCTAAAAGAAAGTGAACTTTTGATTTACTGTGAATTTTCCAAATATTATGGCTGTAAGTACGCATCAGAGCTTCAACGTTGTCACTTCGGAGCATCCAAGCCTCAAGTTACCCTCCACACTGTCTCTGCCTACATTTTTGAAACTGAAAAGAAGCAACTGAAACTATTTTCTTTCTGCATATTATCGGAAAGTTTGCAGCATGATCCCTCAGCAATATGCGCCCATTTAGTACCAGTAGTAATGGAAAAGCTGAAAATGTTCGTCCCGAATCCCACTGAAGTTCACTTCCTAAGTGATGGACACTCAGTACCAGAAACGTACGATGTTTTTCTTGATTAGAACTTTCCTACACACCTTGTTCCCAGGAGTGTCTTCTATCTTCTGGCACTATTCTGAGGCAGGTCATGTAAATTTTATATAATAACGTAAAACACATACCGATACCATTGTTCGTTGTGCCACTAAATTCAGGATTATCTGAATTTTATTTAGGTTATTAGCACAATTTTCTGTCCCGTAACATTTTTTTTTTTTTTATGCGATTTTATATTTTAAGTTTATAGTATTTAAAAAGCAGCCTGTGGAAAAGTTTTTGCCCTATATTGCATACCTCATTCATCATCACTGTATCCTCCGCTCCATTCAAAAGGAAAATTTCTTTCATTCAAAAAAAGTATATAAATGTACGTTAAACATTGTGACCACTTGTGTAGCAAGTTTTGCAACGAGGACATCTCTTGGAAAAAAAAAATATTCGGAAGATTTTCTGAAATTTTTTCTTTTTCAAAAATGGATTTCTAAATGACACGTTTCTAGGAGAATGACCCACAAACCTATCAAAATTAATGCATTTTGGTGTATTAAATGTAATTTTGACCTTAGAACAACTACATGGTGAGAGAAATAATGAACTGGAAATCAGAAATTGTATTTTCGTCCATTTTCTCGACGCATGAACATGAAATCCGCATCCGGCCTGAGCCTTAGATGTCTAAAGGCCACAAATAAAATTCAAAATGAAATGCGCACTAAACAAATAGAGGAATTTTCTCTATGAAGTGTCAGACGCTTTCTCCTGGTAATGAAAAATATTTTTAAAAAAAGAAAAGAAATGAATTAAGCAGTTGGACCATATAACTGGGCATTAACGGTTACAAGTGCTTCATTTTAAAATTCTTTAATTAACATTTCTGTTGGAGTCAGTTCTGATAATGCTCAATGAATTATTATTCTTCGAACTTCTCAAACTTTTACCAAATGTGCTACTCGACTTAAGACACAGAGAACTTTTCTGTGACTTCCATATTAATCTTTCTACTGTCAAAAGAATTACCGTGACATTCTTGACATGAGTAACAATTCTTGCAAAATGTACGCTGTTGTTCCTGACAGAACACGCTGAGGAAATATGTGACTCAGTAAGAAATTAACGTTTAAATCATAATATAAAATTAAAGAATGAAAAGATAAATTTCTGAACTACTTTCAAAATACTATCTAACTCAGTCAGCGTCCCTCGTGTTCTAGTGTAACGTGGCTACCAATCTTACGTAGGTCCCCACGGGTCTCCTAAGTTCCATCAAACCAATCCAGTGACGGTACACAGTGCGTACGATTCCAAAAAATCTGGTCAAAAGTCAAAAACACAAGGAAATGTTCAAAAATTCTGTACTCTTTTTTTTTTTTTTTTTGGGGGGGGGGAGCTGATTACGAATCTGAAGTCAGAGTTGCAAAATTGAACCCCCTTTAGCATATACTTAAATGATAATTGTTTTTAATGAAATATGATGCTCTTTTTTAATAAATGTTTCCTGATTGGATTCTGGGCGGCCATTTTGAATCCAAGATGGCGACTTTTTCAAGATATTGTAATAATTACCAAAAATACTCGTGATGATACACCTTTATGAGAAATTTCGTTTCTCTAGCTGAAACGGTGTTGAAAATGGATTTTTGGGTCGGCCATTTTGGATCTAAGATGGTGTCTTTCGAAACATTTTGTAATATTTTCTTAACCTACTAGTGATCATATCTAATTTCGTGTTTCTAGCACCAGAGTTTTAGGCTCTGCACTCTATACAACAATAGGTTTGGCGGCCATTTTGGATCCAAGGTGGCTACTTTTTCAACATGTTGTGATGTTTTCCTAAACTACTCGTGATAATACACCTTTGTGCCAAATTTTGTAGCTCTAGCTCAAACGGTGTGGAAAATGGAATTTTGGGTCCCCCATTTTGAAACGATTAAATAATAAATTGGGATAACTTCGGGCTGGTTTTTATATGTATGTATATATACAGATGCTCATCAGAATAATGGAAACACCTGTAGTTGGCAACACGTCAGATGTATGGGTTGGCAGTGGTGTCGTGGCGACCGCAGCGCCGGACTGCTGGTGGTGGTGTGTTAGGTCGGTCTCCATACTACGTCAGGCGTCGTGGAACAGGAGGGTGCAGTGGCTGCAGCAGACGGAGGTTGTGTAAAATGGGAGACCTCTCAGAGTTTCAAAGAGGGCAAATTGTTGGGGCGCGGTTATGTGGAGTGAGTGTGACGGCAGTGGCTAGTGTGTTAGGTGTGTCGCCAGGGACAGTGTCGAAGGTGATGACGGCCTACACAACACACGGGAAAACCACATCGGGGAAGCGGAACAGTGGGCGGAAGAAAAGCATCAGTGACAGGGCACGCCGGGTATTAAAGCGCATTGTCACGCGGAACCGTCGTGCCACTGCGGCGCAAGTGACGGAAGAACTCAATCAGCACCTCCACCAACCTGTTTCGACAATCACAGTCCACCGCGAATTACATGACATGAACTTACGGGGTCGTGTTGCACGGGCCAAACCTCTCATCAGGGACCAGAACGCTTTAGCACGCCGCAAATGGTGCCGCGACCATGCAACTTGGACCGTTGACGACTGGAAACGTGTGGTATGGTCGGATGAGTCACCATTCACCCTATTCCAAACCACGGGCCGTGTTTATGTGTGGAGAACGCCCAAAGAAGCGTATGATCTGCAGTGTCTCCGCCCAACTGTGAAACATGGCGGCGGCACGGTGATGCT